>JAAAKG020025461.1:0-19991 GCA_010014905.2 Druon quercuslanigerum | reverse complement strand
ACCATGCATTTTTAAAAAAAAATGCAGAGCCCAAAATTTGGCTTTTGGGTATTAAATGAGCCTTAAATGAGCCCTCAGTTATGGCATAGGTCTGACGATCTTTGGGCAAAGTGGTACTTCCAGCTTTACCCACCTGTCTTTGGATATCAGAGTATTCTTTTTTGTTGAGAATTTCTCTTTTGGGTTAAAAATTTAACAATTATGCTGAAAATTCGTTTTTTACACAGTTATTTTTTTAATAAAAATTCTATCTGAAAAATCCAAGGATCTCAGGTTTGCTCAAAACTTTAGGCTGTATTTTTAAAAATTTTTAATTTAAACTACCTCTTTTTAGATGCTATATGAATCTTGTGTGTTCAAAATTCAACTTGGTTGAAAATCTTTTTTGGTAGAAAATTATTTTTGTTTGTTGAAAGTTTAATATTTTGGTTAAGAATTTATCTTTCTTGATTGAAAATAATCTTTTTTTTTTTAAAGTTTATCTTTTTTTATTGAAACATATATTTTCTGGTTAAAAATTCATCTTTTCTGATTTAAAAGTCCACCTCTTTCTAAAATATTTGACTTTTGTGCTTGAAAACTTTACTTTTTTGTTAAAATTTCATAATTCGTGGTAGAAACCTCATGTTTCTTGATTAAAAATTAACTTTTTTGATAAAAATTCAAATGTCTTTTAAAAAGTTTGCATCACATTTATGACTTATTGCATTAATTTTATGTCAATAAATATATAAAATATACTCGAATAAAATGATTCAATTTTCATTATAGTACTATAACTTTTCTTTATAATTTGTAAACAAACCTTTGCGTATTCTTTAAAATAAAAAAAATGTTAACAAAAATTCTATTCATAAATATTCATTACTAAACATACAAAAATATTACATCAATCTACCTTGTCACTCAACAAACAAATTTTTGGCCTTTTAAAGTTTATTAATGAAATTTTTCAGAATGTACATTTCTAAAAGTTGGTTGAGTACCAAAATTCTTTTGGAATCTCTTCAATTCTTTTGAATATTTCTTGAGTTTTCTCGATTTTTATTATTTTATTAGTTTGAAATCTTGCCAAATTAAAACATTTTCCTTTAAAATCTTCTATGTTCTTTTTCGAAATTTTAGCAAATCATTTGCTTTTTTAAATAACTTTTTTAAAAATTTCTTTCAAAAACATGTTTTAAAAATAAAAAATAGTTTTTTAATTGAAGCGTTTGTTAAGATAAATATTTTTTAATCTTTTCAGACGTTCTAAATCTTTTAATCTTTAAAAATTATTAAAATTTTCTCTAAATCTTTTTTAACATTAAAAATGTAATAAAATCTTTTTAAATAACCTCTAAAAACTATTTTTTTTTAATAAAAATTATAAAGAATTTTCCAAGGAGACTAAATTTTTTCATTTTCGTGAAACCTTAAAAAATGTAAAAATAATTAAAAATTTGAATTATTTTTTAATTGTTTCAAAACCTATAAATATCTCTTGAAATTGCTTTTTTTCTAAAATTATGTAATATTTGCAAAATTGCATAATTTTGGTATGCAAACCAATCACTAGAAATTTTGATATTATTCTTGAAATGTTTTTTTTTCATTTTCGTGACACCCTTCTAAATAAAGTTTACCTGACAAGTTTTTAAACCCTGAAAAACCCAAAAAATAATTACCTGAAAGCCTTCTGTATTCTTTTTCCACACATTTTGAAATCTTTAAAAGTTCTAATTATTCTATTAAAATAAAAGATAAACCATTAAAAAATTTTCAGAAATTTTGAAAACAATTTAAACTCCCTTTCACAATTCAAAAAGATTCTCTGTTTTTCAAATTTTTCAAAAGAATTTTTTGTCGTAAATTTTTCTTTATCTCCTGAAAAATGTAAAAAAGTTTAGAAATTACAGTGTGGTCACAAAATGTTAAGAACGTCATTATTTTCAATTAATTAGTCACCATTAAAACTCAAATTTGCTCTTTTATCAATGATGTTTAGAAACGGTCAGAAATCAATTTTATGATAAAGTAAAATTCTGTATTTAGAAATTTTGACATCCTTTTCCCACTTATTTCCCGTTATTTCCCCTCCCTTTCACTCATCTATTTTCAAATCACTTGCCCTACTTCTCTTCCCTAATTTTCCATAATTTCTCCTATTTTCCTCTCTTACTTTCCCTATTTGCCCTTTTATTCACACTAATCCTCCCTAATGCATGTTCCCCATTTCCCCTCACTTACCCTACTCACTCTTCCTCATTTAAAATCAATTCCCCTACATTCTCTCCACCTTCACGTAATTATTCCTACTTTGCTCCCTACTTCCTCTGCCTCTCCTCCCATCAGCTTACGTCACTTTTTATAATCACCCTTCCCTCATTAACCCCCTCACCGTCTTCCCATAATTTCCTCCTATTTTATCTAATCTCCTCTAACATTCCCTAATTATCCTCATCTTATTTCCCTTCAATTTCCCTACTACTCTTTCTCTCATTCTCCATAACTTCCTTCACTTCCTCTTCCCTTATTTACCCATACCCACTATATTTCCTTCCATCATTTTCTACCACTTTTCTCCTTGAAAAAAAGTACGGTGTTGGTTTCTGTAATTTTTTTTAATAAACAAAGAAATTGTTTGGTTTTTAATTTTAAAGTTTAAATTAGGATTTAAGGTAGGCAACTTTTAAAAATTGATGACAAGTGGCACAACTATTTTCTTAAACAAAATGTAAGTTTTGAATCATGAAATTTAAGCTAAGGTTCAATAAAGACAACACTGCAGGACAATAAATTCTTCGAAAAGATCTGCACCGTTTCACGAAAAAATTGGAAACATTAGTCGACGATGTAGGTCGACCAGGCTCTGAATCCCCCAAACTTGTAATTTCATCCGCCAAGTTTGCATTGGTATGCGAGCTTCGTAAAAAGTGTTGCAAAATATACGCGTTTCTTGCCACGGAGATCCGGAAAAATAGCGTATCTGTTCAGATTTTGTAAGTCTGGATAAATTGCCCATTCCTTTTTTATTTGTCTACTAGAAACATCAATCGCGTGGGTAGTTTCTTTTGTGGCAGGTTACAATATTTATTAAAAAAGTTTAAAATGATAAATAAGTTATTGTATAACTATTAGGAACGCCCCTATAAATAAAATACATGGCCCAGATTTGGGCTCAACACTGGGCTAGGGTACGGTATTTTACCATACCGCTCAGCTGACCCTTCCGCTTGAGCTCGAGCTCGAGCTCGTTGCTCAGCGGGGTTATGTAATGCTCAAGTGGAGGCTACTGTATTATGCTGCATTGGTACATTTAAATTAAATTTACATTTAAACCAGCCAATACTGCAACTTTGTATGTAATTAAAACAGCTGGCTAGAGTTACGAAATTTTCCGTAAGACTAACCTTCAACCATCGATAAAAATAAAAAAGATTACATGTTTCCTTGACAAGTGGATTAGACCTACCAGGGAACACTACGCAGAAGAGGTGTCTTTATCTCGAGCGCCATGGTGGTTTTGAACAGAATTAATTAGGCAATGTAACACATTAGCCTTCGGTTGAGCAACACATCCCCCTGCCGAGCTTCGAGCTTGCGCTCGAGCTCAAGCACCTTAAATAGGAAATTCAGCTGAGCCGTCTGGTATCATACTTTACTTTAATACAGACTTAAGCCGAATTGGTATGATTTTTCTGAATTTTAATTAATTTTAATCTCAAACTAATTACTTAACAATTAAGTGTTAAGAGGGTCGTGTGGTGAAGTTAACTAAAAATGAGAGTAATTTTTCGAACAATTTTAAAGGCAAGGCCAGAATGAATGTTTTAGACACTTTTGGGATATATTTGTCCTTTGATATTGATAACAAAATGTTTTTTTAGTCTCTCAGCCAAAAATATTGGCTTCGCAAGCCCCATGAAGTTTAACACGTATTTCCCATAAGAAAAAAGATGTTTCTGTGAATATTATTTAGAATCGTCAATATTAGCTGCATGGAGTTGGCGCTCATAATTTCTATTTACAATTAGCTATTAAATGTTAATAAAATATTTCTTTTCAAATATCACCACCATAAATCTGTTTTATAACGTCCCAAAAAAGCCCCATAAGTGAAAAAATAAAACGTACAAATTTTTATCGCCAATTATATCATCTTTGCGGTTATTTAAATTCAGATTGTTTCCAACACAAAATACTATTTTCTACTGTTAATTAAATGTAACAATAATTGTTTAAGCAATTTATTATTGTTTTTAGAAATTTGCTCTTTGAATAGAGGTAGAAAGTCGCGTTTTTCAAAAAAACTGCCACTTTTTTTATTTGTTAATTAGAGTTAGGTGATATTTAATTAATGTTAACAAACAAAATAGTTTAAACAATCTTCTATTTTAGTTATAATGCCAAAAAAATGCAGATTTTCTCATAAATTATTTCAATTTTATCGAATTTTTAAATACACTTTATGACAACTTTTCGCTTACTAAGTACAGTAATGACTAATTCAAGTTTTTAAAAATTTATTTAAACAAATTATTGTGGTTTATCATTATTCTAACTTTATGTCAGCTTTTCAATTAGCAACGCAAGTTAGGAACAAATAATACATATTAATATCAATTAAAACAAAAAGGCTCTTATTTGTTCAAGGAAAATTTACATTTAATATTAACCATATAGAAAAATTGAGAAATATTTTTTCATATATATTTTACTTTAGAAAAATATATTTAGAAAAAATAAAGAGATGGTTTAAAATACAATCTTATTTAATGTTTATTTATTAGGGCCAACTAAATTTAACATTTTAGAAAAAACTGCAACTATCTAGCATTAATATAGATGACGATTGTTATGAATAATAATAATTTGTTTAAACCATTTTTTTAATAGCTTGAATTCATTATTACTTGACGCGAATTAAAAAGTGGATAAGATACTCTCTTTAAGTGGAAAATAAACAAAAAATCAGAAATTTGTAAAAAACCTACAATTTCTAATGTTATTCAAAAAGAATATTATGAACGATGATATTACATGTTTTAAACAATTAAATTTGTTAACATTAATAAACTCTGGTAATTTTTTGTTTTAAGAAAAAAATCATTATACTAAATTGTTTGTCTTTTCGAATACCATAAATATACTTACTTGAATGTAAAAAAAGCCATTTTTTCTATTATTTTAATTTGTTTGAGGTCCATAGAGTAACATTTGTTCAAGATATTACAATATTATGTAATAAACAAAAAAACATAAACAAATTAATCTTTAAAAGAATGTTTTTTAAAGATTTTCCATAATTTTACGCTTTTTCAAGTAACATTGCAAAAAATTTGGATAAAAATAATATAAATGTAAAGATATTTTATCTTCAGATTATATTTTTTAACATTACAAACAAATGTAATAAACAAATGCATTATTCGGGCATTTTCTTGCAGAAAAGTTGTATTTTTTCAAAGCTAAAAAATTAATTTTTTCTAATGATAACTTTTTTAATTGGAAACTTCATGATAACTTTAGAAAAAATTCTTAATTCATTGATCTAAGTATATTCAATGGGAAAATTCAAAATGAGTTGATAAATCTTTTCTTTTTTTTAAACAAATTTATTTTTAAAATTTTATTATCCTGAAACTGCAGCCTTATTAAAGGAATGAAAGTAATGAGAAACTTAAACTAAAAGGACTGAAATAAAAAAAAGTTTTTATCCACAAATGCCAAAATAATGCATATGATTAATAAATTTTTTTGGAACATCATAGGATTTATCAACTAAGTATGAGTTATAATGAAATTATCATTGGGTTTACAATTAAGAAGACTGACACAAAAAAATTTTTTTGACAGATGCCTGAATGATGCATTTTATATATAATTCATTAAAAAAAATTATAAAATTTTTCAACTCATTATGAATGTTGGTGAATTTACTATGAACATCCCAATTAAAAAGTCTCACATCAACAAATTATGAATTTTTTCTGAAAGTATCATGAAGTTGATTATTTAAAAGTATTGATTGATTTAATGATTGTTTTGAACAATTTAAATAAACAAATACATTATTGGGGAAAAGTTTTGTTTTCTTCAATCTCAGCCCTTGCAGTTTAGCGTTTTTTTTCTTAGGTTTGTTTTTAAAAAAATATTAAATTATGCAGATAATACATTTGTTTATTAAGTTTGTTTTAAAAAAAAATAAAATTATCCACTGATTATGAATTTTGCTAAAATAACCATTAATTTACCCATTGAAAAGACTGATAGAGAAAAAAAAAGAATTTTTTTGTCGACAGATGACCAAATATTGCATTTGTTTATTAAAATTGTTTAACAATCATAGAGTTGTTAAATGAATTATAAATCTTTTCTCAAATCATGAAGTTCCCAGCTTAAAGGACGGTCAAGGAACAAAAGGTTTTTTTTGCCGACGAATGCCCGAATAATGAATTTATTTATTAAATTTGTTTAAAAAAATTATAAGATTAATCAACAAATTATCAAGTTTCCTAAAATTAGCATAAAGTTCCTAATTAAAAAATTTACACAGAAATAAAAAAAAATCCGATCCAAAAATGCCTGATTACTTAATTTGTTTATTAAATTTGTTAATATTATTACCAAAAATAATCTCAAAGAGAACTCTCTTTATAATTATATTGTTTTTATACAAATATTTTGCAATTTAACTTTAAAATACGTACAATTATGGAAAATCATAGAAAAAATTCTTACAACTAATTACTTTTTTATAAATTTTTGTTTTACTTATTATATAATGTTATAATATCCCTAATTAATATTACTTAAAAAAACTTAGACGATTTTAACCATTTGAATGATATTGACGAGCACCGGGAATGTCAAATAGACAAAATTGCCGATTTTTCGTCATATTTGTTTATTTATGAAAATGATTGAGAGCCTAATTTAAAAATCAAGCACGGCGACTCTCTTAGAAATCTTAGGGGGTTTTTTAAAGATTTTTTTGTCCAAATCGGCCGTAATTTTTTGTACCACGCCATATCGAATTTGATAGGTGTGCAACTCTGTCTTGTGTATACAAGGAAGGGGAAGGGGTGAATGAAGATCAGGAGGAGGAAGAAGATGAGAAAGCGGTAGAGGAGGAGGAAGAGGTAGCGGAGGAAGAGGAGGAAGAAAATGAGGAGGAGGGGCAGAAGGAGGAAGAAGATAAGAAAAATGTAGAGTAGGAGGAAGAGGTAGGGAGGAAGAAGAGGAAATAGAGGGTGAGAAAGAGGAAGAGAAGGAGGAAGAAAAAGATGAGAAAACGGAAGAGGCGAAGGAAGGTGTAGAGGAAGAGGAGGATGAGGAGGAGGAAGAGGAATTGGAGCTATACAGCGAGTTAACGCGACGTAGAGCTTTACCCTGAACAAACGCGATCTGGAGCGAGATGGAGAAGGAGGAAGAAAATGAGGAGGAAGAAGATGAGAAAGATGTAAGATGAAAAGGAAGAGGTAGGGAGAAAGAAGAGTAAGTAAAGGGGGAGAAAGAGGAAGAGAAGGAGGAAGAAGAAGAAGTTGAGAAAACGGAAGAGGCGAAGAAAGATTAAGAGAAGGAGGAAGAGAAAGAGGAGGAGGAGGAAGAGGAACTGGAGCAATACAGGGAGTTAACATGACGTAGAACTGTACACTGAAAAAACGCGATATGGTGCTCTGTGTAATGGAGGCATGAAGCCAGTATCTTTAGATTGAGATTTCATCATATTGGTTTATTTATGCAAAAAATTGAGAACCTAATTTAAAAAGTTTGACGACTCTCTTAGAAATCTTACAGGCTTTTTTTTTAGATTTTTTTGTTCGAATCGGCCGTAATTTGTGGACTCTACGTTTTTTTTCAAAATGTGCGCCACATGTATGCATTGTACCGTGCCATATCGAATTTGGTAGGTGCGCAGCTATGTCTTGTGTATACAAGGAAGGAAAAGATGAGGAGGATGACGAGAAGGAAGACGAGAAAGAGGCAGAGTTGGAAGAGGAGGAAGAAGACAGCAGGAGGAGGAGGATGAAGATGAGAAAGATGTAGAGTAGGAGAAAGAGGTAGAGGAGGGAGAAGAGAAAGAGGAAGAGGAGAAAGAAGAAGAGGAGGAGCATGAAGCTGAGAAAGAAAAAAAGGAGGAGGACGATGTAGAGGAGGAGGAGGAAGTGGAAGAGGAGGAGCAGGAAGAGGAGGATGAGAAACTGGGTTTATAAAGCGAGGTAATGCGACGGAGAGCTGTAAACTTGCGATTTTTTTCCACACCTGCTCTGTAAGATCTTTTTCTATGGTCTCGAGATATCTTCTTGTTTGAAATTAAAATTTGATCAAAATTTCCGTAAAGATTAAACTATCGTCATCAGAAAGCTAAA
Source organism: Druon quercuslanigerum (assembly GCA_010014905.2). Lineage (NCBI taxonomy): Eukaryota > Metazoa > Arthropoda > Insecta > Hymenoptera > Cynipidae > Druon > Druon quercuslanigerum. The sequence continues at coordinate 11,637 of JAAAKG020025461.1, read as the reverse complement.
AGTAAAGGTGGTATTTTAAGAGGAGAAATAAGAATAGTTTATTAATTCCATATGTTAGATGAAAGCGTCGAAGAGAACAGCAAGCTGGTCAACAGTCTGGCTTTACTCTTTAAGGCCTCGAGGCGTCAGACGTAGAAAAAAGGCAGTCGGGACGCACGTAGCCATCCCTATCTTTTCGCGTGCTTTTCACGGCCAGCTTATTTATCACGCTGGCTTCCATTAATATCCGACAAAATAGTACAGGGACGTGACATCCTATAGAAGTCATGCTTGTCCGTTGGCACCAGTGCGCCTTTACAAAAGTACACCAACCCCCTGGTTAGTTTCCAATCTCCACATTCACGTCCTCATTAACTTTTGGGTATTATTTACGACCACAAATAAACTATAGTTCATATATTAAGATTGGTTTTCGAGTACAATATATACATAAAACTGAATGTATGTCTGTGTTTGTGATCCGAACAGGGGTAGACACCCTTCTACCTATTAGAAGCAAATTTGCAGAGAGTCCTAAATTGGTTCTTACAATTTTTTTACTTGTTAAGGGGTTTTCTTATTTGAAATCAAAATTGCAAGAAAAAATAGGAAACCATTACAGTCTCGAGGCAGTATATATCTGTTTTAAGAAAATAGCGCTTCTCCTCAAATCCCCTAAATTTCCCTACCTTATTTGCATTACCCTTTCCCTATTATTGCCAAAACTCGCTTCCCCTACGTTTCCTTACCTCTCCTTATTTACCCACTCCTAATTTCCCCTCACTTCTCTACCATCATTTCCCTTTCCCTCCCTTCCACCACTACCCGTTCCTTTCTCCTGTCCTCATCCCCTCCCTCCCCTCGATTTTCCTCCACTCACTTTATCTCCCTCATTTTCCTTCACTTCTATCACTTCCCATCCTCCAATCACTTTCCCTTTAGTTCCCCTCCACACACTTCCACTCACTTCCCCTCACTTTCCCTCACTTCCCCTACCTTGAAAAAATTAGGACGGGTACGCGACCGAAAAACAAAAGGGTTTAAGCCCCGGGCTACAAAATCCTAAAAATAGATTTCAATAAAAATTTGTTTCAACAAATTAGTTGAATTTACATCCAAACAAAGAAATTTTCAATTAAAAAAATGACGCCTGAAAAAAGAATTTTAACTTATGAAAAAGCAGATTGTATATTCCATCAAGAAGACTAATTACCAAAAATAGAATGGTGAAATTGTCAGTTTAGAACATTTATTTTAAAAAAATTTTTAACTTATATAATAAATCCTAAAGAACAAACAATGATTTTTAAACAAAGAAGTTTAAACATTCAATCACGTGTTTCAAATTACAATCAAGAAAGATTAATTTTCAACAAATAAAATAATCTCGTATTTTAATAACAAAAAAGATTTTTATTTGAAATTAAAAATAGTTGACGTCAACCATTAATTTTTCAATTGAGTATTGTAATATTACGTCACACACGGTCGGTAACGTCAAAATCTATAAGGCTACCACTTGGTGGACTGCAAAACATTGTTTAGATAGCAGTTCAATTAAAATTATTTAATTCAGGCGAACATAAGTAAAAAGCGTGATTTTTAATTTAAGAAAATTAACATTATAGTTTCATTTTCAAGCAGAAGTTAATTTACTTTTAAAAAAATAAATAGACAACTAAGAAAATAAATTTGTAATAAAGTGGGTTTTCAATCAAAGATCAATTTTCGCCAAAAATAATAAATCCTTAATTAAAAATTAAGAATTTTCAATAAAGTAGCTAAACTTTTAATCCAGAACTTAAATTTCCTAATCAAATAGAAGGGCTTTTAATAAATTTAACTTTTAAGCCAAAAGATGAATCTTTCGTAAAATAGCTGCATTTTCAATCCGAAAATATAAATTTTCAAAAATATATTTTTTTTAACACAAAAGTTACAGTATTAATCAAAAAAAGAAAATTTCAACTAAAAAGATTAATTTTCTACCAATAAAGGTGAGTGCTGAATGAAAAAAAAAATTGAACAAAAAATGGAAGTTACATTTTAAAGTAAAAAAATCATTTTTAATTTAGGTAAATAATATTGAACAACATAGGTAAATTTTCAACAAAAAAGATGAACCTTCCAAGAGTAAAATAAATTTTTTTTTAAGTGGTTAAATTTTTACCCAAGTAGTTAAACATGCAATTTAAAAAAAATAGTCAAAAATAGAATAGTTGCATTTTTGATTTAAGCAAATATAAAATTTCTATCAAAAGAGATAAAGTAGCAAGAAATATAGACTAATTTTCAACAAAATGAGTGAATTTTCTACGAAGAAAACTTTTCCAATCAATACAGAAAAAATTTCAACCAATTTTTACAATTTTTAAGACAAAATCACGAATTCTTTACAAAACAGTTGAATTTTTAATTAATTGATTAATTAATTATTTCATCCAAATAGTTGAACTTTTTACCAAAATAATAAAAGTTAAATTTTCATTTAAAAAATATGAATGTTAAACAAAAAATGATCATTTTTAAACCAATAATGGAACAGTAAAATTTTAGTTAAAAACTTTTAAGGTTTCAGAAATTTAAATAAAATTTTTGTTAAAGTTGAAAGAAGCAAGAATAAAGAAAACTTTCGTTTAGCAGAGTAAAGAAAAATTGAAAAACTATTTTTTCTTTAAGGAAAAACAAATTCCAGGACCATCAGCAAAATTCAACGGCTTTTCCAGGTTTTCAAGTATTTCCAGTTACGATTACGATTTCTAGTAATTTGGATAAAATTTATAAATATTAACAATGGTATTTTTCGGTTAAACACAATTTATAAAAAACTAGGATTTTTTAATTTTTCAAACTCTAACAAAAAAAAGCTTTTCGCTTATTTTCTATTGTAAACTAATTTTTATTGTATCTGCATTATCTTACCTTAAATTTTAAACCACTGGCTTTTAATCTTTTTGAATTATATGAAAATTGTTGGCTAGTTTTTACTTTAAGCAGAAAAATATTAACTTTGGTTAAATAAATTATACTTTTTTTATTGATTAGCTGAAATCCCGATTTGCAAATTATAATTCGCTCTAACTTTTTGAAAACCAAAATATGTGCTTTAAATGAAAATGCCTTTTAGATGCAAGTAAGTTTCCACTGAACCGCTTATCTCAACGGATGTCGTGAACAGAAGTCACTCTTCGTGAAAGTCTTTCTAACATAAGTTTCAAAACAGCAAGTTTCCATCGTTAAAGAGGAGCGTTCCATACGTCCAAAGGAGAAAATGACTCCTGAAAATACGGTCTTTAAATGAATTTTCTACTTAAATGAAGATTTGTAAACCAAAGCAATATTACTCTTTTAAAAAAATTATTGAATTCTCAACCAAAAGCAATACTTTTTAACAACATTGCCTTATTTTGTAACAAAAATTTAATTTATAACCAAACAGTTTAATTTTTTCTCGAAGAAGACAACTTTTTAGGCAACTATATGCATTTTCAATTAAATAATTAAATTTTAAGCAAAAAGAAAATATTAAACGAAAAACTGAATTCGACTGAATCTTCAACTGGAATAGATAAATTTTCTGTTAAAAAGAAATTTTTAATCAAAGAACAAAGATTTTGAAAACAAAACAGTTAAATTTGCAATACAAAAAATAGTTTAAAACCAAAACTAGGAGCCTTTAAAGAAAATACTTAAATTTTTAATTACCTAATAAATTTTCTACCCAAAAACTAAGATTTTTCCACTAAATAGTTAAATTTCCAAGGAAAGAAATGCATTTTTAATTTTAAGTTTTAATTTTTCTTTTTGTTTTTCATTTTTTATCAAATTTTTAATCAAGAAAATAAATATTCTACCGGAAAAGACAACTTTTCAACCAAATAAAGCAATTTTTCGCTAAGCATGCTAAATTTATAATCAAGAAGAAAATAGTGAAATTTGCGGTTAAAAAAGTAATTTTATAATAGAAAAAAAATTCAAGAAAATAGTTAAATTAATAATAAATCAAGATTATTTCATACCAAAAGCAGAGAAATTGCAATGAAATAAATGAATTGTCAACAGAGAAAAACAAATTTTCATCAAAAAATAAAATAGTTAAATTTGAACGGTTTTTCGTTAAAGTGTAATTTATTTTATTGAAACTTCAACGATTTGGTTAATAAGTCATCTATTTTGTTGAAAATAAAATTATTTTGTTGAACATTTTACTGTTTTCTTAATGGTCATATTTCTTCGTCAAAAATTGAACTTCTTTTTTAAAAATAAGTCCTTTTGGACGTATTGCCTTTTTCTGCTTTTAAAATATTTTTCTTTACAAATGTTACAAAATTAAAAAGTTAGTCTTTGAAAACTGACGGACAAATTAAGTAAAAAAATTTGTTCAGTGAAAAATCAGGCAACCCAGGGAGTTTTGAGAATGAATCTATTGGGCCATTCTTTTCATTTTAATGAAATACAAATTCAAAATCGGATTTCAGCGCTACCGAAGACGAATTTTCGAATCACAAAAGTTACAATCTGAACATAGATTTCAGTGAAACAAAATCTCTCCTCCTAAAACGCTCTTTGAATCGATGCTTTATTATGGCTCTATTCATGAAGCTCCGGACTCTTGGATCAAAAAATGAGGTTATTACTCCGTTTCGTAATATCTTTAATCATAATAATCGAAACACGATCTCAAAATTTGAAGTTAACAACACAAGTGGAAGGAAGCAGCATAGATGAGGAAGACGTGGGTCATGTGGTAACAACAGAGCAAGTTCTAGATCCAAAAATAAAACTTGTCAATTCAGCAGATATCGACGAGGATGAAGAACAGGTAGATCCGAGTTGGGATAAAAATTTAGCAATACGCGACGTAGCCTACTTTCTGCGTGCTCACAAGTTTGAGGACTATGATAGAAGATACTTTACTGAGATTAGCGAATCTCCGAAACGGCACTTCCAAGAGTTTCCGAAGCCACAACTTAAAGTGCTGCACTGGGAAGTTCATAAGGAGTGCGAAGCCGGCTTTGTACATTGTCTTAAGTACCTTCAAAGGATCGCGAATCTCACGGCTTTGAGGCGAGAAGGTGACACCGTCACGGTTATGTGGGAGAACAATTGGAGTCTGACTAACAATACGCAACAGATATTCAGAGCCCAAAAGGAGTGTCAGCTGGCACAGAAGAGAGATGAAATCACCCATATGCCGTTCCAAGGACCGCTTGGTAAAGAAACAATTTATCTTCAATTTGTTTAGCTGAGATTCTCATTTTCGTAATTCTATTTTTTTTCATCTGTGTTCAAATGACGACAAAACTAATTTAATGACATAAACTGCACTTGACATAACCCAATAGATCGCCTCCTTTTCTTAGGAACTTGTTTTGCCGAAAAGACTGTGGCTGCCTTTGACGCTCCAAAGTCTTTCTCATTTCTACCCACAGTAAAGACGACGCACCTCGGTCATCCTCTACTCACCTGGCCTGTCCATATTCGCAAAAGTGCGGAGATAGAAGAAAAGGAAAAGAGACCTGAACGAGAGTGACTACCTTTCCACTACCTTTCCGACCACCGCCTGCTGGATTTATATCTCGGACGGCTTTCCCCCACTGCCTCTGGCTGCTGGATAAAACTAGCAGTCCACTACCTTTCCGAAAAGCGGCTGCTTGATTATATCTCGAACAGCTTTCCTCTACCCCCTCAAGGTTCCGTATTCATACCGTGGCTCTTCACGACCCTTTCGACCACTGGCTGCTGAATTCACACCGTGATCCTTTACTACTCTTCCGACCACTCGCTACTAGATTCATATTTCGGGCAGCTTTCTGCCTCTCCCTCTAGCTTCTGTATAAATGCTACTGCACTCGACTACCTTTCCAATCACCGGCTGCTGGATTCATACGTCGGGCGGTCTGCCCTCATCATCTCCAGCTGCTGGATTACTCCGCGACTCTCCCCTACCTTTCCGACCACCGCCTGCTGGATTTATATCTCGAACGGCTTCCTCCTTCCACTCCCTCTGGCTGCTGGACAAATAGAGCGGTACTCCACTACCTTTCAGACCACCGGCTGCTTGATTTATATCTCGGACAGCTTTCCCCTACCCCCTCAAGCTGCCGTATTAACACCGTGGCTCTCCACGACCCTTTTATCCACTGGCTGCTGAATTAACAGCGTGAGCCTTCACTACATTTCTAACCACCGCCTGCTAGATTCATATCCCGGACGGCTATCCCCCACTCCCTCTGGCTGCTGCATAAATAGAGCGGTACTCCACTACCTTTCCCATCACCGTTTGCTCGATTCATACGTCGAACGGTTTTTTCCCATCCCCCCTAGCTGCTGGATTAACACTGCAGCTCTCCCCTACCTTTCCGATCAGCGGCTGTTGGATTAAAAATGCAGCACTTTTCTACCTTTTCGACCACCCGCTGCTGGATTCATAACTTGGACGATTGTCCTCTACTCTCTCTAGCTTCTGAATGAATACCGCGGCACTCGACTACCTTTCCGACCACCGGCTGCTGGATTTATATCTCGGACGGCTTTCCACGAATCCCTCTAACTGCTGGGTAACACCGCAACTCTCCACTACCTTTCTCCATATCACTTCTATAATCATACCACGGCTCCCCACTATCTTTCCAATGAACATCGATATATTAATACCACGAGAGGGAAGCGGCTCCTGCGCTCCTAATAGGCTGCTTATTTGATTTCGCGTCTATACACTACCTTTCTTTTCTATTTCAGACACATAATTATCTATTAATGGGATATACTATCCATTGACCCCTATCACCTATCATTTTTAAACAAGAGGGCCATTGTTTTAATTCTTTGAATTCTATGGAATTTTTTTGATTCTACAGAATACTTTTGATTATATTTTAGAATTCTATGGATCGTACGACATTCTATGTATTCTACGAAATTCTATCAAATTCATTCATTTTTATATCGAATTCTATGGATTCTGTGAAATTTTATGGATTCTATGCAATTCTTTGTATCCTATAGAATTCTTTGGATTCTATAAAAAATGTAATTTAAGATAATTCTTAAGATTCTTTAGAATTTTTGGAATTCTTCAAGCTTTGTGAATTTTTTTAAATTTTGTGGAATGTCTGGGAGTCTATAAAATCGTTTATATTTTACGGAATTCCTTAATTAGTCCTTAATTTTTGAAGTAATTTTAAAGTAAGTAATTTTAAAGTATTCCTTAAATAAATTCCTTTAATTACTTAAAATTCGATGAATAACTTAAATTTCTTTCAATTACTTTGTATTCTTTAAATTATTAAGAATTGGACAAATCGCTAAGAATCCCTAAATTACCAAAAATTCATTAAATTCACTAGAGTTTCTTACATTATTTAAAATTCCTCGAATTACTTTGGATTCCTGATATCACTTAGAATTCCTTAAACTACTTAGAAATCCTAAATTTACTTAAAATTCTTTACATTAGTTAGACTGGCTTGAATTACGAAAAATTCCCTCAATAACATAAAAATCCTTCAATTACATGGATTTCCTTGAATTATTAAGTATTCCTTGAATTACTTAGAATTCCTTTAATTATTTTAAATTCTTTTAAATACTTAAAATTCTTGGAGTCTCTTGAAAATCCTTAAATTTATTAAAATTACTTAAATTCTTAAAAATGCCCTTAGTTCTTTCGAGTTCTTAGAATACTTTAAAAAACCTTAAATATTTTAGCATGTGTTGAATTTTATAAAAACTCTAATTCTTCGATCTCCTAAGAATTCTTTGAATTACTTAAAATCCGTTGTATGACTTAAAATTCCTTCATGCACTAAGAATGCGTTGATTCTCTTATACTTCCTCTAATTACTTAAAGTTAATTGAATTCAATAGAATTCCTCACATCGCTTAAAATTCCTTGATTACGTTGAGTTCCTGAAATCACTTGAAATTCCTTCAATTATAAAGAGTTCCTTAAATCCCTAAGGATTCGTCATTTTACATTAGAATTCCTTGAATATCTAATAAATTCTAGAATTGTTTAGAATTCCTACTTAAAATTTCTTAAATTACGTTAAATTCCTTGTGTTTCTAAGGATTACTTCAATTAATTTGGCTTGCTTCCATTATTTAATATCACTTGAATTCTTTAGTCTGCACTTAATTCATTAGAATCCTTAGAATTTTTTAAACATCTTTGAATTTTGTACTATTCATTGAATTCTATAGAAACCCTTCAATTCTAAAATCTCCTAAGAATTCCTTGAATTACTTAAACTTCCCAGAAAAACTTAAAATTCTTCAAATTACTTAGAATTCCTTAAATTAAGGAAAATAAACTTAATTCTATAGAGTTCTCAGAATTCTTTAGAATCTTCAAATTTTATTTTTGCATTTATTGAATTCTGCAAAAAACCTTTAATTCTTAAGTTTTCTAAGAATTCCTTGAATTACTTAAAATTCCCTGTATAACTTAAAACTCCTTCACTTAAAGTTATTAGAATTCATTAGAACTCCTTGAATTACTTGAAATTATTTAAAATTCTTTAAAGTATTAAGAATTTCTTGAATTACTTAAACTTCCCAGAAAAACTGAAAATTCTTCAAATTACTCAGAATTCCTTTAATTACTTAGAACTCCTTGAATTACTTAAGATTCCTTACATTACTTAAAATCTCTTAAATTCTTTAAAATGCCCTTAATTCCTAAATGTTCTCCGAATTCTTTAGAAAAATTTGATATTTGTTGAATTCATTGGATTCTATAAAAAAACCTTCAATTCTTAGATCTCCTAAGAATTGCTTAAATTACTTAAAATTCCCTGAATGACTTAAAATTCCTTCATGCACTAAGAATTTATTGATTTGCTTATAATTCCTTGAATTACTCAAAGTCAATTGAATTAATTAGAATTCCCTGAATTACTTAAAATTCCTGCAATCGCTTAGAATTCCTTAATTTCTTTCTTGAATTTTTCAAAATTCGCTGAATAACTTAAAATTCCGTCAATTACTTAGAATTCCTTAAATTATTGAGAATTCAAAAAATCACTAAGAATCCCTAAATATATCACTTGAAATTCCTTGGATTACTTAGAATTCCTAAATTTACTTAAAAAGGGTTTAAATTACTTAGACTTACTTGAATTACGCAAAATTCCCTCAATAACTTAAAATTCCTTTAATTACGTAGATTTTCTTGAGTTATCAAGAAGTCCTTGAATTATTTGTAATTCCTTGGATTACTTAGAATTCCTTAAATTACCTAAAATTTCTTAATTTACTTAGAATTCCTTGAATTTCTAAGAATTACTTGAACATATTATTATTCCTTCAATTCTTAAATCTCCTCAGAATGCCCTTAATTACTTTAATTTCGCTTAATAACTTAGAACTCCTTCAATTACTTTGAATTCCTAAAACTACTTTAAATTCTTTAAATTGCTCAGAATTCCTGGAGTCTCTGAAAAATCCTTAAATTAATTAAAATTTCTTGAATTTCTGAGTCTTACAAATGGACATCACCCTTAATATCGTGCTCCTGATCCTTGGCCAATTCCCTTCGACTGTAACTATTTCCCTTTTAATTGACACTACTTACTTAAGCATTTTGGCCAACATATTCTTAGAATAACTTTTTAAAATCTTAAAAAATTATTACATCTAAAAAAGTAAGTTGTAAAAAAAAAGTTAACCATAAATGAGACAATAATAATTAGAGTATACTCTGTAATCACTGCATAAAATTTAGAGCGATTTCAATGGCGCACGTCCGCAAGTTACTACATGTGTTGGTTCACAATGCTCGGTACTCCTGAGTTGACCTATTTTGGACAACCGTGCGATAACCATGCAGATTGCTTGGGAATTTATGGCGCTCATAACAAAGATCCAAGAGCAGACGATAAAAACCCCTTTGCCTGTGCACTCTACAGTTTTTGCCCCGATCCCTGCTGTCCTATAAAACACATCTGGTATTGGAAAGATTGTTTCCAGTCCAAAGAGAATCCCTGTTACGAAGGAAATCCTCCAGGTTTGCCTCAAATTTAATTAACCAATAACCTACTATCATAGAAAATTATCTACACGGCTATAGCGAGCGGTTCTAAAAATCACTGCTGACTCGGAAACGAGCTTACTCGTTGGAAGAGATAGTAACTTTCTTTAAAAGTTGTTGAAAAGCTAGTAAAATTCTATCTCTTTTTTTTATAATAAAAAATATTACACTAAAGTCTCGCTTTCAGTCCAGTGCCTTCAAGTTGCCTTGAACTGATTTCGGGGTATAGAAACGTAAAGAGTGAGGGCCGCCTGACTCATTTCTAATTGGAATATATATAATGTCGCAGCCGCGCTCGCCTCACTCCTCTGAGAAACTGCGCGAGCCAGCAGTTCTAGGAAGGTGAAGAACGGGGTGACTGAAAGCGAGAGTTTAATTTATTTCAATTCATTATTTAAGGCGACAATAAATCGATATATTCTTAATTTTTTCGGGTTTCCCGGAGGTGGAACCACCGAACTCTTTCCGTTTGAGATTAAGACAAAATGTAGGTTTTTGAATGCAAATGATTTAACTCACAAAGTACGTGTTTAAATATCTACTCTACTTAACTCATGCTCCATAAAAAAGGGAAGAATAAACTTCAAAATTCCATTTTATTGCCCGTAATTTATAGTACACATGAAATTTTTTGTGTAAGAGGTGACATCTTTTGGTATATTTTATTTTGTTAAATTTTCTTAGTTAGTAGACAATTTGTTTTAATTCTCTGTAAATATTGTCGTACATTCATTGGTTGCGAGCTAGAGAGTCAGTGCTACAAATAATTTTAAAAACTATTGAAATTAAATAAATTTTGCTTTATTGTTTTGATTTATGCAAATTATATCCAATATTCAATTATATAACTTTCGAATAAATAATCAATTTGTGTCACCCAATTTTAGGAAACTAAATTTTAATCTTTATTCAATTTAACATTTTGAAAATTTTATTCATCTAATAAATAAGTAATTATTTGACAATATGAGAAGCTTTTAACAATAATTTTCACTAAAGCATCCAAATAATGTTTCCCTACAATATCTTTATTCAAATTTAAATTATCATTTTTTTAATTTGATTTACTAATAACATTTTAAGCTAACTCCAGAAATCAAAAGTTTTAATAGAATTATTCAATATTTAGTTAATTGGTTCACAATATAAAAAGCATTAAACAATCATTTTCATTGAATCATTCAAATATTTTTTAAATTATATTTTCTTTAAATTTTAACGAGTATTTCTATATTTCTAATTTATTAATAACCTTTTGAAATATTTTTTTTCAAATTGAACTTATTCACTTATGATTTAAAAAAATTAATTTAGATACTGATTTCACTTTACAAGAATCGGTAAAATTATATAATTGTAATAGAGGTATTCTAATAAAAAAAACGTATACTGTAAAAGTAATAGATAATATTGAATTAAATAATCTGGAAGTAAATAATCAATTTATGTAACTCAATTTAAAAAATCTTAAATTAAATCTTTATGTAATTTAATATTTTGGTGAAATTAATCCGCTAAAAAATAATTAAATAGTTCACGACATAAAAAGCCTTAAGCAATTATTTTCATGGATAAAATCAAATTTTTAAAATTTTATATATTTTTTTAAATTGAAATTAAAATTT
>JAAAKG020025450.1:0-19992 GCA_010014905.2 Druon quercuslanigerum | reverse complement strand
AATTTGTTCAAATATTAATAATTTAATAAGTCCATTTATTTAAATAATTAAAAATTAACAAATCAATGTTAATAAATATTCTACTAGACCAATAGCAATAAATTCTGAAAAAAACGAATAAAAAAAATTAATTTAAACAAATTCTATTTATTAAAATATTTACTAATTAAAGGACCAATGTTATGAAATATTTCACTAGACTAATAGTAATAATTTTAAGGGTGGAAAAAGCAAATTTTCTAAAATAAATGATTCAAATAAATTTTGTTTGTCTAAATAATTAAAAATTAATCAAGTAAAAAAAGACCAGAATAAAGTGCTCAAATTGTTGATTTCATGAAGAATTAACATTTTTGGTCTTAAAGGTAGTTTTAAGGCACTCGTGGGGGTGTGTTAGGGGTTTCGAATTCATATTTCTGAAACATGGAATTCTTTACTGGATAATTCTCTTCAACCCCCTATACTTTTCAGTCACATTTTTCCAAACCCTAAAAAATTATTCCAAAAACTCAAAAAAGTTATTTTGCCCACTGCATTTTACGTGGAAATCATGAAGTCAAAACAGAACCTGTTAAATAAAAGAGATAAAAAATAAAATTAGGGAATTTCTTTTTTCCGATTTAGAATAATATGGGGAAGAACGCTGCCCTCTAAAAAAATCATTTCTGAGCCACCCCCCAGGCACAATCTCCTGCGTATTCAATCTAAAATATAATGTGACTAGGACAATTTTTTAATAACTGATAGATGACAAAAGGAACGAATAACATTTTTTTATTATTTGCATTGACTTTAAAGTTTCAACAATAACAATCCAAAAATCGCTTACACATCTCATATGAAAGTTTAATAAAAAGTGTTTTTTAAAAAACAAAATCTATAACTAATCGATAACTGCGTTCTAAATGTTTTTGGTCAACTATGTTATTCGATTGCACCACACTGTGTCTTTCTTTGCCCGTGTCATAAAGTTTCTGTTAATTTTTTTGTTGACGCAGAAAATGATAAGCAATCCAAATTTTTACACCAAAAAAATCAGTACGTTTTTGAGAGAACAATTGAATTAGCAATTTTGGTTTGATTTTCCTTTCTTCCTATAAAATGTTTCCTTATTTTCTAATTGCATTCAAATCCCTGTAAATTATACGCTACTGCTGCAAGAAAGATTACACATTGGCAAGTCATAAAAAGAAAGAGACCTTGTTAGCCATTATAGGTTGGGATTTATAACATTGAATTTAATTTTTATTTGACAATAGATTACAAAGAATATTGTATTTTATTTTTTATTTTTTTATTTGAGTTAATGGTACACATGTTGTAGAGAATCTTCATTTGAAACATCTTTATGAAACCACCGTGGGAAGATTTTGAAATTACTGCCCACATGACATTCCTTCACTTCCATTTCGGTCATAAATTCAACTGCACCGCTTATCATGTTCATCTTTATTCTCGAACGAGCCTTATTTGTCGAATATAGTCCACGAAGAATCCCAGTATACTCCAGAATTGCAAAAACGTCACCATCGGATGTTGATAATACAATGTATTCTCGGGTTGGCACAGGCAAATAGAAATGTTCTATTAGCAATCGAATTTGTTTGCCGGCGGGAATAACGTATCTTCGAAATTCAAATCGCCGGTTCTGATTTGCCTGAGGAATAAGCCGAATATATCCAAGTTTTGCAAGTGGATAGCCAAGTACTTCATTAGAAGGAGGCCTCCCCGGAGAAGAGCTGGGTCTGGAACGAAGAGGAGGCTCTTCAGGTAGAGTCAGGTCAGGAGAATGTGGTCTGCCCGAAGAAGAAGAATCCGGATTGTGTTCGCCATTAGGATTCCGGTTAGGATTTAGTGAATCGCTATCTGCAAAAGCTTTAATAAAATTGTTTGGGAAGATTGGGTGATTCTTGCCTACTGGACAATCCCTAACTTCGTCTGGGGTCTGATTGATAACTTCGCCGCTTATCATATTTATTTTTATTCGCGAATGATTTGAATCTGTCCTATAAATTCCACGAAGAGTCCCACTATAATCTAGTAAAGCCATAATGACACCACTGGATGTTGATAATACTATGTACTGTTGGTTTGTTGCAAGCAAATAGGCTGTCTTCTCTATTCGCATTCGAATTGGTTTATCGCTCGCAAAAACGTATCTTCGAAATTCTAATCGCTCTTTCTGATTTCTACGAGGTATTAGCCGCATATAGCCAAGTTCTTCTAGTGAACATTCAAGTACTCGATCAGAAGGAGGCCTGCCTGGGAGAGATCTGCACCTTGCAGAAAGAGAAGACTCTTGAGGGTCATTATGAGTAATGCATACGGTCTGCAGAGAGTCGTAATTTCCAAGAGTCTTAATAAACGTTCGTGGGAAGATTGGGTGACTCCTGCCTACTGGACAATCCCTAATTTCATCTGTGGTCATTTTGTCAAATGTGCCGCTTAGCATATTCATTTTTATTCTCGACTGACCTTTATTTGTTGTGTATATGCCACGAAGAATCCCACTATTCTCCAATATTGCAAAAACGTCACCAGTGGATATTGATAATACAATATGTTCTTGGGCTGGGACGGGCACAAATTTAGCGTGTTCTACTCGCAGTCTAATAGATTTACGGTCAGGAAAAACATATCTTCGAAATTCGAATAAAAGACTGTTATTTGTACGAGGAATGAGCCGAATATATCCAAGTTGTCCAAGTGTATATCCAAGTATTTTAGTTGAACGAGGCGTACTAACAGGAGATCTGGACCTGAAAGGAACAAGAGTCTTCTCTGGAGTCAGACGGTCAGGTGACTTTTGTTTGCCAGAAGAAGCAGAAGAATGAGAAGGACTGTGTTCGCGATTGGGATTCCCGTCCATTTTTGAAATGCATTCTGCAAGAAGGAGTAGATTGTCAGCAGAAGACGAAGAAGGACCATGATGACATTCGCTGTTTCGAGTATTATTGGTCCGTGAACTGCATTCTGCAAGCAGAAAAAGAAGATTTTTTTTCATCAGCAAATTTTCGATTAATATCTTTCGCTGAATCCAATGTTGCTTTTCGCAATGCATCTTTCTGATGATTCATTCAAAGTTGCGCGCTTCTACAGTCAAGTCCCACTTACCAAACAATCATTTCTGAGCGTCGCAATCTTTCAGCCTCAAGGTAGTTATGGCGCACCATGTTTGAATTTAACTTAACTAATTGTTTTAACTTTGGTATTGATTGATGAAATTTAATAATACTAATTTATATCTACTGATTATGTTTTTTTACTAACGCACGGTATGTCAAATTCTCGTAGAAAAAATGTGGAGCAAGTAATAAAGAATTATTTTTTCTCTTAAAAAGAACGTAACAAATTTTAAATGAATGTTTTGGACATAATTTTTTGTAATTTTTAAAAATTCGACTATTCCCTATCGAAAACTTCAACCTAGGATACATTAGTAACGACGCCGAAAACTAGGGTATCGGAAACGACGCCGGAGACATGATCGGCATTTGGGACTGAACACGACGTGGCTTCCCTCGTCGTTTTCAACTACGGTTCCTGTGTGAAATTAAAAAAAAAATTACTCATAACTATTATACACTGCAAAAAAATTACTTGTACCAAGCGGAGTTTACTTGTCACAGTTTTTCCAACTCAAATTAAAATTAACATTTTTCAATGATACATAATTAATTTAAACATATCAAATAATTTAAAATCTTGATAAACCTGAAGCAATAAAATTCGATGAAAAATCCACCTTCATTAGAAATTGTTTAGATAAATATCTATTTCTTTATCTGAAGAAAATATTTTATTTCATTACTATAATTTAATTATTCACTTTAAATAAACGTTTACTGCAACTAATTAATTAGTTTTTTAAATCAATCATTTATTAATTTGGCGTACTTTTTTCAATTAAATATTTCTTTAGATTAAAAAAATATGTTGTTAAATTTAATATCCGTGTTTTTAATTTGAAGAAATATTTCTTTGTAAAATAGTAAAATTAAATAAAATAATATAGTAAAATATTAAAGTTCACTTGGTACAATTAATGTTTTTTTCAGTATATCATAGTTATAAGTAAATATTTTTCTCTTTCAATTTTACACTGGAACCGTAGTCGTCAACGACGCCTGGAACGGCATATTCGGTCAAAAATTCCGATCTTGTTTCCGGCGTCGTTTCCGACCTAATTTCCTGTGTAGTTTCCGGCGTCGTATTTGAATAGAAATGAAGTTAACTATTTTTTTAAAGTAATTTTTTTTATATATAATCTCACTTAAGAATTAATGGAACCGTCCTGATATCAAATAAATATAATAAGGTACAGTATATTTTATAAAAATAAATTGTAATCGCGAGTGAAAATTTTTTCGCCACTTAAGTGATCTGAGCTTTAACCATAAAAGTCGATTTTTTCATTTCACTTTAAAAATATTCAAATAACATATTTTTTGCAGTTTGTCCTTCCTCTTTTGGTGGAAAAAGAATTTCAATAAAAATTTTTGACGGGTTAATTTTTTTCAAAAAATAAAATTATATAAAGGTTGAATTTAAATTATTTTTCATTCAGCTTAAAACAAAAGAAATCATTTTTTTCTTTGCTTCGTATTAATCAAAAATATTTTAATTTTTTTCAATTTTTTTATTTTTTAACGCGTTTTTGGGAACTAAACTTCCCAGTCATTCCTAAAGGGTTAAAATAGCTCCGTTACAATTATATTTTTTTTCATTGTTTGTGATGTTGTAAAATGAGTATCTTAATTTAGTTTTGGAAAATATGTGACTATTAACTGATTCAGTTAGGACTTACATATTCTCGAAATAGGTAAAACCTAATACTATATCAAATTTTTAAAAAGATTATTTCAATTGGAAGACAAAAGTAAAATTATTTTTAAATTGAAATGGAAAATTTTTAAAAAATTTTTGTTTTGATTTTTGTTTAATATTTTTTTTTAATTCTTAAGCAAATTTTGAAGATTTCAAGACAATCCTTTCAATTTAAATATTTTTTTAGAATTTTATGAAAAATTCCAGCCAACTTAAAATATTTTGAAGCATTTAAGAGGTATTCAATAGATTTAAAATATTTATTAACTTGCTAGTATTCACGACAATTCATAAAAAAAAAATTATTTTTTTTAACTTCTAGACTTTTTAGAATTTTTTTTCTAGAATTTTTTCCTAAAATTAATAAATAGCTTCACTTTTCATAAAATTCATATAAAATTTTTGAAGATTATAAGACAGTTTTTGTATTTTTTTAATGGTTTTTCAAATTTTAAAAAAAGTTCGAGTAATCTAAAAATTTTGTAAGGAATTAAAGAGTTTTGGCATAGAGTTTACATATTTCTAACTTTGGAACCGTCTCCGAAAATTCATAAATTATATTTTATTTCTTCCAAACTTCTAAAACTCATAAATATCTTTTAAAAAAACAAAAATTTTTCCTAATATTTTGTAAAATTCTGTAAAATATAATATATACTTTTGAATCTTCTAGATTCATTTTTGACACATCTGAAATATTCAAAAACCTCTTTTAATTTTCTCAAATAAATTATCAAATTTATATTTATATAATTATAAAATAAAAAATTCTCAAATTGTTGACTTT
The DNA here is from genome assembly GCA_010014905.2 of Druon quercuslanigerum. Taxonomy (NCBI): domain Eukaryota; kingdom Metazoa; phylum Arthropoda; class Insecta; order Hymenoptera; family Cynipidae; genus Druon; species Druon quercuslanigerum. Next base: position 14,378 of record JAAAKG020025450.1, on the reverse strand, counting down.
TAAGTAATTTCAATATTGGCTTGGCTAAATAAATTATTTTAAAACCATTATTGTGTTACACCAAATTATTTTTCTATTTATTTTTATGGTGTACTTTAAATTAAAAAACCTACTCTTTTATTTACAAACAATACAAATAATACCAATAAGAAACACAAACAAAATAACAAATACAAAATAATACAAAAAAGTTTACTTGCTGCACTAAGGGGTGATAATAATATAATTGTAAATTTATCAAGAATTTAAGTGGTCAAAAAATGTTAACAAATAAATAGATATTCGAAATTAGTACAAAAGTTATCGCACACATTTGTGCGATTATTCTATTCTACTGTTATTCTATTATTATAAAAACATAGTAAGAATAATATATAAGTATATTAAATAATTATATTTACCAATATAATGAAGGATGAAGAGCAGAGTAAACGCAAAAGTATAGAGCTTCTTCATTTTTCCAAAGTAGAGAAAAAACTGATTATTTCTTCTGTGAATAATTTGGTTAACAAGTTTGTCTGAGGAATATGCCATTACAACATCAGAGTACAAATATATGCATAAGTAGTCGTTATCTCACATATATGTGAGGTGGCGACGTTATTAGTTTTAACATAGTTCTTCGTAGATAAGACTATAAATTAAAATTTGTTATTATCGCCGATGTCATAAAAATTCGAATTTTATGAAACCCTTCAATTGAGAAATAATAGTTTTAGATTTTCAATTTACATTGTTTTGATAAATTCCATTTTGCAGCCCAATTATATAATTTGAGATAATATATAACTCACACATTTGTTCATCTCAGAAAGGTCTACAAATTTTTTTATTAAAAATGTTAGATAAAACACATACACTGTTAGAAATTTCTGTAGGAATTTTCAGGGTAACTGCATAAAACTCTAGCCAATTTAAAAAAAAAAATCAGTTATATAAAACATGTAATCAGTAATTGTCCTGATAACTTAATACAGAAAAAACTGGGGGTTCAATCATGATGCGGCTCAAATGAAAGTCGGTGTCTTTAGGAACTAGGAAACCTAGCCAACCTCTTGCAAAGTAAAGTTGGAATGGGCAGGATGTTTAAATTAATTATTCTAAAAATACCCAATTCAACAACTTTATGCTTTCTCTTGGAATTGAGAAAGGAAATATTCATATTACATAATAAGGCTTTTGCAGTTTTCGTGTTTTTAAAAATTAGAATACAGAATAATATAATTATAGTTGATTGCATTTACGAAATGTTTTTCTTTTAATAGTCCAAGTAGGCACAAAACTTTGAAAATTCTAAAAACGTCCTGTGGACGTACCTAGGACGTCCTGCGTCATCCTAATAAACGTCTTTAAGACGTCCAATGTCCCAAAGATGTCCTGAAGACGTCTTAAAGACATGGACGTTGTTGGGACATCTTTCAGACTGACATTAGACGTCTTAAGAGCATACCTAGGATTTCCAAAAGACATGTTATAAAAGACGTCTTAGGGATGTTCCAAAGACGTCTCTAGGTCATCCTCAATTTTTTCCCAATTTTCCCAATGTTGGGAACTTTTTGAACTGCGCATGCGTCGCGCCGAAACCCCCACTGGCCACTGCTAGCGCGCTAAATTTAAATTATACAAATAATAAAATTTACTATGCTTGATAAATAATTTTTAAACTACAGTTTACCTTTTTTTAATTTAAAGGCATGTATTTGATTAAAAATAAGAATTTTTCAAGAATATGTACCTTTTCTCCGTTCTATTTAATAAAATCTTGAAACCCAGTGGGCAGACATCTTTGAAAATCCCAAGAACGTCCTTGAGATGTTTCTAGGACGCCCTATGTCAATCAAATTAACTTCTATAAAACCCCCCATTTCCTTAAGATGTCGTAAAGACGTTTAAAGATATGGAAGTTCCTGGGACATCTTTCAGACTGACATTAGACGTCTTAAGAGCATCCCTGCGTTGTCCATACGCTATAAAAGACGTCTTAGGGATGTCCCAAAGACGTCTATAAGACATCCTTAATTTTTTTTTGCAATTATGGGTTAACTGCGCGCCCTAAAAAGATTTACAAATTTGTTTTTAATCATTTTTCGATTAAAAGAATAGTTTTCATTTTTAGTCTCAGAAAAGAAAATAAAAAAATAAAAAGTTTGGACAAATGACACAAACTGTGACAAAAATAAATAGACAAACGTTGATCTTGCAATAACAGTGAAAATTCATTCAAGTTTGTCATGAAAAGCTTTGGATAGGACACGCATTTTTGTCGTTTTAATCGTAAAAAATAACATTCAAAAGTAAAAAATTTAATTTTTCGAAAAAATAAGATTATAAATTCAAAACATAGATTTTCAAAAAAATAATGCACAATAGACGAACAAAATTAAAACGCTAAAGTTTTTTTTAACAAAAAATGTCTAAAAGTTTGTTATAAACTCTTGTTATAATAATATATTAAAAGTAAAAAATAAACTTTTTGGAAAAATTATTCTAGATACAATAACATTTTATTTATCAAAATTTTTCGCCTACATTATATTTACATTGAACATAAACAAATTAAATTTATGGAAAAACGACACAAGTTGCTGTAAGTGTTTAATAATTATTTTTATTTTCATAGAATGCTAATTTTTTTAATGACAAATGAAGACGGTGAAAATACTTTTGTTAAAATGCGAATGCTCATCATGTATGGTAATAATATACATTTATTGAAATGATATACATTTTTCAGGATGGCTCAGACTAAAATTTAATGCAAAGTAAGAAACAAATATTAAAGTATTCTTTAAAAAGGAACTTTGTACATTATTTTGCAATATCTGAATAAATGTGTGAATGTGTTCGTTAAAGCCAAAGGAGCTTTAACAAAAGAGAATTCACACTCACTAAATTTAAGTTTCCGCTGATTTGACCTTGAATTTTAAAAGGCATGCGCACAAATGTATAATATAGAATATAAAAAGAAGAAAAAGAATATGGAAGAAGAAGAAGAATAAAGAATAAGGAAGAAGAATATAGAAAGACCGAGCACGCAGCGCGAGATGAATTCATTATGGAGCGCGAAGCGCTAGACAAATATATTATTGAGCGCGCAGCTCGAGAAATTTTAACAAGTATTTTAAGTTGAAATTTTATCTTGAAAATGAAATCTTACATTTTTTCTGCCTCATTTAAAAAAATAACCTTTAAGAGAAAAAAATCACTGCTACCTTCCCCCCTCTGTTAACTAGTGCGCTACTAACGTGATTCTTTTCTGATTATTAATCTATTTGGGTGGCTCAAACCATTTTCATACCTTCAAAAAAAATAGTGTTGTTAAAAAATATGAAATTATAATATATTCAACATTATGTAAAAAAATTACTTAAGTTCTTCTCAACCGGAATGAGATTACAAATAAACATTTCTACATTTGTAGAAAATTTGTGAAAAAAGTTCATAAACTATTTTACACTGCCAAGAGGGTAAACGCTGTTCCTTTAAGCTTTTCGTTTCAGATGTGAACCGGAAATTAAACTATTCAATTCTTCATCGGAGACTCACCTTTTTTGTGGTAGAAAATTAAACTATTACATTTTTCATAAAAAATTAATCTATTTGATTGAAAGTTGTACCACTTAAATGTTTTTCTCTAAAATTGACCAAAATATTACTTTAAAAATGAATAATCGATACTGATATTAAAATTATGTTGTGGCATTATCAGTTTTTGTAACAAATAATACAGAAAAAAATCTTCTATGGCACCAGTTTTGGGGGCAACGGTGGTATGCACATAACATAATAAAGCCGTTTCGGCTTAAAACGCTTTAGTTAGTTCACGACTAATTGACCTTCGCATACCCTGCATACCCCGCGAAATTCCTGTTACATCTACTACCATTTATCGCTTCTAGAAGCATCCTGCGCATTGAACCAAAAACCTAATGAAAGAGAAAAATTTGTTTTCTAAATGATAGACTAAGAAGGAAAGAGTAAAATTTGTTCATGATTTGCTATAAAATAAAACTTTATGAGAAAAATAGAAAAATGAGCTCTTACAGCGCAAATCAAACATCCCGGAGGATAGCTAGAGTTTCATGTAGACAACTCAAGTACGGAATTTTAAAGGAGCACTCTTGTGAACAAGATCCGTTGCGTCTCCTACGCAATTCCTAAACTGTCTTTTTCTGGGTGGTGCTGTCCTTTTTATGGATCGCGCCTCATCGCCCTACTCCCACGCTCAACTAGCTTGTAGAGCGTGGAGTAAGATTGCACTCTTATGGTGCAATACTTTCCGAGACCTCTAACACGGTAGAGAGAGTTGCCTAATTAGTGGCTCCGATCTTTAGCTCGAGGTTTATCGTTTAAGGGGAATCATTTCAAAATGTGAATGACATTATGGGAATTAGAAGAAGATAAAAGGAAAGAGTCATTGATAAACATAATAAGTTAGCGCTTTTAGATTTCAATTTACTTTTGATTCGAATACGGATCACAAAGAATATTATATTATAGTTTGTCTTTTTTTAATTGAATTAGTGATACACATGTTGTAGAGAATCTTCATTGGAAACATCTTTTCTAAACCAACGTGGAAAGATCGGGTATTGAACACCTACATGACATTCCTTTAGTTCACTTGCGGACATTTTGTCATATGCGCCGCTTATCATGTTTATTTTTATTCTCGGATGACCCTTACTTGTCGCATATATCCCACGCAGAAGCCCTGTATACTCAAGTATTGCAAAAATTTCACCACTGGCTGTTGATAATACAATATATTCTCGGGATGGCACAGGCATATAGGTATGCCCTACGTGAAATCGAATTGGTCTATTGGCAGGAATGAAGTATCTTCGAAAGTCAAAACGCCGGTTCTGATTTGCTTTAGGAATAAGGCGAATATATCCAAGTTTTTCAAGTGTATATCCAAGTACTTCATGAGTAGGAGGCCTAACTGGAGGAGAACTGGACCTGTCATCGAGAGGAAGCTCCTGAGCAGAAGTCAAGTCAGGTGAATGTTGCCTAGCAGAAGAAGAAGAACCAAGATTCTGTTCGTCATTGGGATTCCGTTCGGAACGCAGTGTATCATAATTTCCAAAGGCTTTATTAAAACTGTTTGGAAAAATTGGGTGATTTTTGCCTACTGGACAATCCCTTATTTCATCTGGGGTCAAATTAATAACTTCACCGCTTCGGATGTTTATTTTTATTCGCGAATGTGTTCTATCTGCCCTGTAAATTCCACGAAGAATGTCTCTATTATCCATTATTGCAAAAACGTCACCATCGGATGTTGATAACACCATATATTCATGGTTTAGCTCAATCAAATAGGTCAAATCTTCGATTTTAATTCGAATTGGTTTTTCGGTAGGAAAAACGTATCTTTGAAATTCAAATTGTTGGTTCTGATTTGTGCAAGGAACAAGCCGCACATAACCAAGTTCTTCTCTTGAATAACCAAGTATTTGATCAGAAAGAGGCTTGCACGCAAGAGTCCTGATCGTGGAACGAAGAAGAGGCTGTTGAGGTTCACTATGAACATTCCATGCGGACTGTAAGGAGTTGTCATTTGCAAAAAATTTAATAAAGTTAGATGAAAAGATGGGGTGCTTTTTTCCTACTGGACAAGCCGTAATTTCATCTGGCGTCAAGTTATTAACTTCGCTGCTTATCATGTTTATTTTTACTCTTTGATGCTGTGCATCTGCCCTAAATATTGCACGAAGAACTCCACTATATTCCAATTTTGCGAAAACATCACCATTCGATGCTGATAATACAATATACTCTTGGGTTTGCAATGGCTCATATCTATTTCGTTCTGCTCTCAATCTAATTGGTTTACCGACAGGAAAATAATATCTTCGGAATTCGAATTGGAGGTGCTTGTTTGTGCTAGGAATAAGTCGAATATATCCTAGTTCTTCAAGTGAATATCCAAGTATTGTTACAGAACGAGGCGTACTAGCAGGAGACCTGGACCTATCACGATCAGGAGCCTTCTTTGGGGAAGCCCGGTCAGTCGACTGTTGTTTTCCAGTAGAAGCAGAAGAGGAACCAGGATTCTGTTTACTACATTCTGCAAGAGTAAATAGAAGATTTTCTTTGTCAGCACATTTTTTAAATGTTTTTGGCTTAATTTAACGTTTTTTCGCAGAAAGAATATTTCTGACGTTTTAATCAAACTAACACGAAACTTAAATACAAAAACCTTCATAAAATAAAATTTTTTCATATATCCAATTATTTGTCGAATATCCTTTTACTCAGTTCTTATTGTCTAAAGACACTTTTAAAAAATTCAGTTGAAATATGCTAAATAAAGAATAGAATTGCACATTTTCAAAGTTATGTGAATATGAGTTTAGCGTAAAAAATTTGAAGCGAAAAATTGTTGGGGTTCACTCTGCTTGAATTTAGCATTACTTATTTGGGGGGGGGGGGGTATTTATTCTGGATTGGCCAAAATTTAGCTAGTTTTTGTAAACTTCAATGAATTTTCTTGAATTCTTTAAAATCCGAAAGAACATTAAATACATTATTATTATTGCAAGTTAGACACTAATAATTAATTTCAATCGCATTTTGGGTTGAAAATTATTATGATGGCAAGGAACTGCATTTAAAACCAAAATCCGATATTTAAATAAAATGTGCAATCTATATACATCAATCAATGTATGTATGGGTGGGCATCAAAAATTAGGATGCAGAGAGAGTTCTAAGTAATTTTGAGGATCCAAGAACATACCATAATTAAAAGAAATTTGTTGGCTTTTGCTTATAAAACGGCCTATTTATTTTAAATACTTTGTTTAGGCATTAAATTATGTACATGTATACCTACTGTAAAGGAGCCATAGTATGATTTATTTCGTGGTTGCGGATAAAATACTAAGACAGCTAGTAAAAGATACAAGCGTCATGAGATGTTCTAAACGGAATACTGATCATAACATTCTGGTCTCCTAAATAAACTTAGTTCAGAAGTGAAGAAAAAAATAACCAAGACAGAATGAAAATAATGCGCCTCATCATCAAGGCGAATAAAAAAATGTGGTCTTTGAAAGAAAAATTAAGAAAATAATAGGCAACATGGTATTAAATGATGAGAGAGTTGAAAAAGTTGATACGTTCTTTTACATTGGCATCTTATTCAAGACGGACGGAAAGATACACGATGAGTTAGATAGGCGCATAAACGTCGTTTCCCGGGTAAAAATATTTCGTCTTGTGTTATCAATTTAGTCCTTTAATATATTTGAAGGTCAAAATTACAAAAGTTTCCGTTTGTTAATTTTTTGTCATTCTACTCCGACGTCTAGAATTTGTCATTTTGCAATAAATGATTTGGTTATTCAAAATTCGGAACCTGCCAGTCTCTAAAGCTAGAGGCATATACAATTTTGTGCAAAAAGATTAAAACCGTGATTTTCCACAAGTATCGAGTGAACTATTGGTATTAGGAAGAAATGAAAAACATTTTCGGATTTGCCATCCAAAGAACATAAATATCGTAATTCAACACAATTATTAATCCAGAAAAATACCAGGGAGATAAATAATTTAAAAAATATGTAAAATTTAAAGCAAATTAGTGAAGACGTTTGGAAGTCTTGAGAGTCTTTTGTTGTCGGTATCCTTGATTTTGGCTCCAAGATGAAAAATGTCGACATAAGCCCAAAAATCAGATATCGCTCGCGGTTAGGGGCAAGACTTACAAAAACTTCTGGGATATTTCTTTGCTATGTCTTGGATGAAGACTTAGCGAAGACGAATTATTTTTGTTTGGATAAGAAGTTTATTAGTAAAGCAGGGCCCATCATAAGAAGCAAAAATTTATCAAATAAATATAAAATGGCAATACATAATTCTATAAAGATTTTCGACAGTGCAAATATACGAATAGCTATTTCATGACTATACTCTAAAAAGGAGGACTTAAGGTTCGTTACAAAGGTCTCAGAAAAGTCGGCATTTGTTTGTGTGTTATATAAAATAGAAAAGGATTTATACGTATGTGTAGTATATTATTATATTCACCAAGAGCATTAACGATGAGCGCAAAAGTGAAAACAAAAATATAGACTATCCTCATTTTCGCAATGCCGAGATAAAACTGATTAATCCTTCAGTGAGTAATTTGGTAAACAAGTGTATCTGTGGAATATTCCGTGGTATCATCAGAGTTCAAATATATACATAAGTAGCCCGCATCTCACATATATGGGAGATAACGACGTTATGAGTAACAATATTGTCTTTTGCAGGTGACAGTTTTAATTAAGGATTGAATAATTTAAGCAAATAGGCAGACTAAATCAATATTTTCTTGACCTTTTTTACCTTATATAATCAGAATTTTTAAGTTTTTTGCTTTTGAAATTAACAAATAATATCGAATGACACCTATTTATGATCTAATACACATGTTAATAAAAAATAAAATTTTACAGTCAAAAGATTACTCTTAAATAAATTATCGATACTGATATTTAAATTTTACTTGGTATTATAATTTTTTTAACACAGAATACAGTGAAAATTCTTCATTGGACCGGTATTGAGGCGCATTTTCGGGAAGGATATAAGAGGGAAAGCTACACAGTAAAAATTATACTAAAACGCTGCAGCCTGTTTTTCTGACAAAAGATAAAATTTATCTTTCGTAAATATTTATTTGACATATGCGATATGTCAAAAGACTGCGTCAAGATTCAAAAACAAAAGCAATCACTACAAACTAACCAAAATGCAGTCTATGTATTCTGTAAATGTAGTTAAATGATTTTTCGGTTAAAATTATTTAACCTTTCAGCCCCCACGGGTGCCTGATCCTGTTCAATCCAGTCTGAACCTGTTACTGGAAAATAGGGGTTGTAAATTTTTATAACCATTTTTTCCGTGTTTCTAGACCAAAATGAGACCATGAAATAGAATTTTGAAAAAAAATTCGGATAAAAATATTTAAGAGCGTTAATGGGTTAAATAATGTGTGACGATTTCAAAACTGAATACCGTGAGGATTTTCGAATTTATGGAGGATATTTTTTTGGTGAACCTAGACGCAGCAGTTTAACATATCGCGTATGCCACATAAATATTTGCGTCAGATGAATTTTACCTTTCGTCAGATAAATTTTATTTTTGCTGGATAAATTTTATCTTTCTCATTAAATCCAAAACATAATGTTAATAGACAAGTTCTTTGACAAATGGTAGTCGAAGATAAAAAGAGTAACATTTGTTACTTAGAAAAATGTTGAGAAAGTAATACAAAATTATTCTTTCCCTTAAAAGTGTTTAAACTATTTTAATATAAATTCAGCAATTGTTTTAGAAAATTAATTCATTTTGTTGACAAATAAACTATATTCTTGAAAATTAATCTTTGTTGCTTGAAAGTTTAAGTACATCTTAAAAAAATGAACTATTAAAAATTAAAAATTCTTTTCTTCTAATTGAAAAAGCAACACTTTGTTCGTCAATTGAACTACACAGTAAGAAATTTAGGAAATAATATATTTAAATATTCAAACAAATTTACCTTAGTACGTTAGAGAACCTATTTGGTTAAAAATTTTGGATCAAAGTGCATCAAAGTCCCACTCTCACTCACGAGAGCTACCCCCCCCCCTAACTTATGTTGATTTGGAGCTATCAATCCTGCTAGAGAACGCCAGGATACTTCAGACGAGGTTTCGAAATGGAGGACCCTATCTGGCGCCGATTAAAAATTAAGAGGAACCACGAGGGTTGTTTGTGGGTCGTATTTAGCGGTAGGTTTAAAATTGTAAATATTTGTGTGTGTGTGAAATTTGACTGACCATATGGGGATAAAAAAATTAAAGCGAAAGAGGCCTTAATAAACATGATACGTTAGTAATTACAGCTTTTATTTAATATTGATCCGACTTATGTCTTCAAAAAATATTATATTTTAGTTTCTGTTTTTTTATTGAACTAATGATACACATGCTGTAGAGAATCTTCATTTGACACATCTTCAGTAAACCAACGAGGAAAGATCGGAAATTTATGACCTACATGACATTCCTTCCGTTCAGTTGTGCTCATTTTCTCAACTGCACCGATTATCATGTTTATTTTTATTCTAGGATAACCCTTACTTGTCGAATAGATTCCACGAAGAATGCCAGTATACTCCAGCATTGCATAAACATCACCATTGGAGGTTGATAAAACAATATGTTCTCGGTTTGGTAAGGGCATAAATGTATTTTCTAATCGCAATCGAGCTGGTATATTCGTAGGAATAACGTATCTTCGAAATTCGAATCGGCGGTTTTGATTTTCCTGAGGAATAAGCCGAATAAATCTAAGTTTCGCAAAAGAATATCCAAGTACCTTATCAGAAGGAGGCCTGCCCGGAGGAGACGTGGGTCTGGCCAAAGAAGAAGAACTTGGATTATCTTTGCTATGAGGCTTCCATGTAAACTGTAGTGAATCGTGATTTGCCAAAACTTTAGTAAATCTGTTTGGGAAAATTGGGTTCATCTTGCCTACTGGACAGTCGCGATTTTCATCTGGGGTCATAATAATTAGCTCACCACTTATCATATTAATTTTTATTCGCGATTTATGCTTATCTGTCCTATATATTCCACGAAGAGTGTCTCTATAATCCATTATTGCATAGACGTTATCATCGGATGTTGACAACACCGTATATTCTTGATCAGGCACAAGCGCGTAGGTTAAGTCTTCTATGCGAATTCGAATTGGTATATCGGTAGGAAAAACGTATCTTCGAAATTCAAATCGTTGTTTCTGATTCGTCCAAGGAATAAGCCGGACGTATCCAAGTTGCTCTATTGCATAACCAAGTATTTGATCAGAAGGAGGCCTGCCAGGTAGAGTCCTGGTCCTGGAACGAAGAGGAGGCTCCTGAGGTTCGCTATGACGATTCCATACGTTCTGTAAGGAGTCGCTATTTGCAAAAGTTTTAATAAAGTTACGTGGAAACATTGGCTGTTTCTTGCCTGCTGGACAATCCCTTATTTCATCTGGCGTCAAAATATCAACTTTGCCGCTTATCATATTTACTTTTACTCTTCGATGATGTCCATCTGCCCTATACATTGCACGAAGAAACCTACTATATTCCAATATTGCAAAAACCTCACCATTGGATAATGATAATACAATATGCTCTTGGGTTGGCACTGGCACCATTTTATTTAGTTCTGTTCGCAGTCTAATTGGTATACCGACAGGAAAACAATATCTTCGAAATTCAAATTGAAGGTGCTTATTTGTGCTGGGAATGAAACGAATATATCCAAGATCTTCATGTGAATGTCCAGGTACTGTAAGAGAAGTAGGCCTACTAGCAGAAGAGAGATCTTCATGTGAATTTCCAGGTACTGTAAGAGAAGCAGGCCTACTAGCAGAAGAGAGATCTTCATGTGAATGTACAGGTACCGTAAGAGAAGCAGGCCTACTAGCAGGAGAGAGATCTTCATGTGAATGTCCAGGTACTGTAAGAGAAGCAGGCCTACTAGCAGAAGAGAGATCTTCATGTGAATGTCCAGGTACTGTAAGAGAAGCAGGCCTACTAGCAGGAGACCTGGATCTGTGACGGCCAGGAGCCTCTGCTCGGCAATCAGGGTTACCGTCGATCAGTGCAATACATTTTGCAAGAAGAAGTAGATTTTTCGCAGAAGAGGAAGAAGAAACAGGATTGCTTTTACTTCGAGGAGTTCCGGAGGATTGTAAACTACATTCTGCAATAAGAAGATTTTTTTTTAACAGCACATTTTTTTTAAACATCATTCGCTGAGTATAACTTTTTTGTTTTGCAGAAGGCGTACTTTCGACGTTTCAATAAAAGTAACACAAAATAATTTTTGAATATATAACTCCCTATCGTACATTTTTTTTGTCAAATGTGTGCATTAACGTGTTGAAAACCCTAATGGCTTGTTTAAAAATTCTGTTAAGAAGAGTTGAGCTTTAAAACTTTCAGGCTAAAAATTGTTGGGCTCAACGTGTTTTAATTTAACTTTACTTCTTGTTTCGTCTTTGGGATTTATTCTGTTGAATTCTTTTAAATTAAAAAGGTCCTTAGACAGATTATTAATACAGGTTATTCACATCTAGTTCAGTTAAGTTCCATTTGAGTTGAAAATGATTATGATCAAAACAATCATGTATTTCTAGATGTATGCAATCTATATACAGTTTATATTTCTATATATGTCAATCAATTATTGTATGGATAGGTGGGCGTCCAAAACATGGATATGAAAGAGTACTGGGTAATTTTGGGGATCTAAGGCCCAAAATATAACGGAGAGAGATTTGTTGTTTATGGATGGAAGACTAAGAGATTTAATCAAAGAGGCAAGGGTCATGAGAGGTTCTGAATGCAGTGCTGATCATTACCTTCTGGTCTCCAAAATTAACTAAGGTCAGGTGTGCAGAAAAAAACCAAAAAAGCGTCACAAACGTGAATCAAAATTGAAAACCTACAGAAACCGGATGTACGAATAGATTTTCAGAATAAGATACACGAACGAATAGATAGGTCAATTTGTTAGGCGTTTGTCAGAAACATAGATATAGAGGGCGCATGGACTATGTTCCGGAATATCATTGTTGGATGTGCGATTGCAGTGCATGGTACTTAAACGACTTTAAAGATTTTTATGGCAGAGTCAATGGAAGACTTGCAAAAAATGTTAAACAAACTAAATGCAAGCATGAAGATCATTGTTCTCAACATTTACGTTGATAAAACAAAAAATATGGTGTTCGAAGGTCAAGGTGACCAGTCAAGGTCATTTTACTCCAACCTCTACAAACTATGGACCCTACCGGCAGGGCCTTCGATTTATAAGAATCAATAGCTGGGGTGGGCCAAACAGTTGACATCTCCTAAGTATTAAAATTTTATGACCGATAGAACTTGTAATTTTGTAATAAATTATTTGATGCATTCAAAATTCAGAACCCGTCTGTCTCAGAAACTACAGGCAATCAAATTTTTCTCTCGCCAAGCCAGACCCCAACGTAACAAAGTCCCAAGACTCTTGGTTTGCATCATTAGAATAATGAATTTAACAAAAAACAACCATATAATATTTCGAAAGAAAGGAAGCTTTAAAAAATAAAAACAAAATGTACGTCCAAATAATATTGTCACAATGAGAAAATTTAATTAATATAATCGGTACTAGCTGCTGTATGGATTTTAGGGCATGCCTACAAAACAAATATCGAAAATTTGATCTAAACGGACGCGAAATTCATAATTATAATGTAGTTCTAACTACGAAATTATTTTTCTTCTTAGAAACTATATAAACTATTATTATATAATATATTCAAATATTCCAAACAAATTAACCTATGACGTTAAAGATAAAGCTATTTGGTTCAAAATTCTACTGCACTTTATGGATAAGTGTAGTTTCTTAGTACGAGTACTACCAGATTTCCAAAAACATTGAACTTCTTACAGTTTCGTTTAAAAAATAATTGCACTATTCTTGGACGACTGAAAATATATTTTCCGTAACTGAGAATTGAGTCACACCTTGCCGTTTTTTCATTGATGATAAGGAGATAACTTACGGCACCTTTTGTTCCATCTTAGTATAAACTTTCGCGAAATATCTTGTGCACTTTAACAGCCGAAAATCTTACAAATCAATAAAATTTAACTTTAGTTTTTTCCGTGATAGAATGGCCATGTATATCTAAAATGTCGTAATTTTTCAGTCATACTCTCTAAACAAATTGCTTTTTCAGAAATAGTTTAAGGTATTAAAATAAGATTCAGAAAAGTCTACCTCAAGTGGTACTAAAATGTAACTATTTGTAGGATCCTAAAATCGTTTGTCTTTATTTGAAGGTAACAGCATAAAGCTATCTTATTCAAAACAAGAATCAAGAATTTTCGTCTTGGAAAGGGATTTGGCTGGAACTCGGCGTATACAGTTCTATATTAGTGTAGAAAAATAACCAAAAATATTTTTTGAAAATTCAAAAAAATGGCGGAGATATTTATATACTTTTTCTTGATAGTTCTATATCTTTGTTTCTAATTAACCAATTTAATTTTGCAAGGTCTCAAATTGTTTCCAATGACATCTTAATTCAAGAAAAAAAATGATCGTAGTAAAATTTTTTTTTTTACATTTTTTTACATTTTTTGGAAAACTCGAGTTTTTAAAAATACGTGTTCTTTAATTTTTTTGTCAAAAGAAGCCGTACATTTACATTATAAGTCCTGCAAGTTTTATCTTGGGACGGCCAGTGCTTTATAAGAAAAAAAAAATAATCTTACGGTCCTACACGACGAAGCGACAAGCATTATGCCGCGCCGCGCCACGTCCACTGCGATTCGCTTTTGTTTC
>JAAAKG020025439.1:0-19992 GCA_010014905.2 Druon quercuslanigerum | reverse complement strand
AAATGTCAATCCTATCGAGAGCAGTTGAAGCTCAAAAATGGCGAAAATCGCTTTTTTCGAAAGTTTGACATTTTTTTTGTGCAAAAACGAAGGGTTCTACGAATAAATTTGTAAGAAACTTGTCTTCCTAAAATCACTCAAATAATACGATGAAATTTTTTTGTACGCAAAAAATGCGTTTTTGATTGTTTAAACAATTATTTGTTCATAACTTTTTTTGACCAGTCGGACGGACAGTCCCCATCGATATTCGTGTTCAGCGGGTGAAAATACATAAAAAAACACTTGTCAAAGTCCATCTAAATTAAAAAGGTAGCGGGGACCCCCTTGGCGCCTAGACTACACTTGCCTGGATATTGTATAAGCATTGGTAGCCATATGGCATATTTACTCTGCCATCAACTCTCAGTGAACTTATACATGTTTGAGTCTGTTCAGCGATTTTTCCTTTTGAAAAAATGGATGAGAGGACTTGTATCTAGTTTTGTTAGAAAAATGAAATAAAGTGCATTAATGTTCTTGAAATGTTAAAAGCTGCTTTTGGTGATTCGGCTCTGAGCCGAGCAAGAGTTTTTAAGTGATATTAACGTTTTAAAAATAGTCGGGAAGACGTTAAAGATGACAAGCGCTCTGGGTGTCCTCGCACATCGGTAACGGACGATACCGCCGAGAAAGTGGAAAAAATTATTATGAGCGATCGTCGAATTACTATTAGAGAGGTTGCTGAGGATGTTGGTATATCATACGGCTCATGTAAAGCAATTTTTACGGATGTTTTACACATGTAGCCTGTGCCAGAAAAATTTGTCCCCAAACTACTGAATTTCGACCAAAAGCAATATCGCTATGACATCGCTCAAGATTCACTGAATGAAGCGAATAACGACCCTACATTGCTCGAGCGAACCATAACAGGTGATGAATCATGGGTTTATCGATATGACGTCGAAACTAAGGCTCAAACGTCCACCTGGAAGCATTTAACGTCACCAAGAGCGCAAAAAGCACGACAAGTTCGCTCAAACGTAAAGGTTTGGCTCACTGTGTTTTTAGATTTCCACGGTTTAGTCGATTTTGAGTTCTTACCTGAAGGTCAAACGGTCAATAAAGAATATTATGCAGGAGTTTCACTTCATTTTCGTGAAGTCATTCGAAAAAACTACCAATTTTGTGCCAAAATCAGTCATTGCGACTGCACCACGATAATGCACCTGCTCATGCCTTTATGTTTTTTTGACGAAATCCATGAGATAAAAGCAGAATCGCTGTAGCAGCTGAATGCCATATCGAAAAATGAATTTCAAAAGTGTTTTAAAGGTTGGAAAACGCGCTAGCATAAGTGCATTATATCCGAGGGGGACTACTTTGAAGAAAACAATATTGATATTCACGAATAAATAAATATTATTGGCAGAAAACGAAAAGTCTCGTTATTTTTTTATCACACTTCGTATATTGTTTTTTTTCATCCTGAAAACGAATCTGCATAAAGTATTCTAAAGGAATCTATCATTTTTATCATAAATAGATACCTTAGATCAGTTTACATATATTTTTCACCACCGTAGAATTCAAGATGCAGAGATCGAAAGTAGAATTTTTTCATAAATGTACGTTATCTCAAGCCAGGTGTTACATTTATGATACGCCAACAGAGCAGTACATAATTCACGTAATTTTTAATGAAATATTCGCCCTCGCCTCCCACATATTATCCTTGTAACCATGTTATTCTCCCCTAAACCACCCAAATATTGTAGAAGTCGGAAAAGGGACAGCAGTTTCTTCGAATTCAAACTGATGCCAACTGGAGGGAATTTACAACTCTCAGGAATCTCGAAAAGGGTAAGAGAGCGACACTTTTTCAAAGCAGAATTGTTTTCAGAATTAAAAAAAAACACACTAAATATGTAAGTTTATCAAAGTTGGGAGTTCTCGACCTTTTACGCAATTTCACTCTAAATTGTATTATTTTGATTAAGATTAATTGAGAGCTTGAAAATTGTTCCTTTTAGGTAAAATGTAGTTGCTAATAGAGCGTAGCGTATAAAATCAGCCAATTTTACAAATTGAATACTACATATTTGCAAATAACGCATATGATACAAGTCATTTTTTTCATCAAGCTTGAATCGCTTGGTACGAATTTTCCTTTCAATTTATTATTCTATCTCTTTTAACTAGCGATTCGTTAGCATCGTTATTTATAGGTTATGTAAACTTCTTACTCCAATATGCGTAGTTCAACATGGTTGACTTGAGTCAGCTCTATTGTCTGATTCATAACATCACGTTCTATTTTTATACCCAAAAATTCTTTTGGGCTACCCATATCTTTAATTTTTAATTCTTTACCTAGTCTCAAGCTACCTTCTTCTAACTCTTTAGCGTTGCTACCTCCCAGTAGTATATCGTTAACAAAGAGTACTACTATTATTATTCCTGTCTTCGTTTCCTTAATAAATACACGGGGATCCATATCAGTTGAAACAAAGCCTAGCTCCATCACGTCATATGGGAATTTATACCTCCTGGTATTTTCATCAATATATCTTCACTCGGTTCCCCATACAAGAAAGCTGTTTCAACATTAAGTTGTTTTAATACTAGATTAAATTTATTAGCTATTGCCAAAAAAGATCTGATTAATTGTAACCTATATACCGGTCCATAGGTCCATAGGCGAGGCTGAATAATTTTATATGAAAAGTTTCAGAACCCCAAACTGACGAGTGGGAAGTTGTTGTGAATGGTGCCTATATTTAATTTTTCATGAACTGATCCCCTAAGCCGTTTTTTTTATTTGTAAAAAATTCATTAAAATTGCTACGTGTAATAACTTAAACGCTAAATAAGCTGGTACAATCATATGATGCGAGCTTGAAAAAGTATTTAAGCAAGTTAAAGTACTTGAAAATTATTACTAAAACGGTAATTTCAATGCTTATTCTTCGTTACTAATTATCGGTAATGTAAATATTTACTTTATTGATATACATATAATAATAATCTTTGAACAATTAAATAATGAACAAAATGATCTTCCAACGCACTATATGTTTGTTTACATAAAACTAAATGCATGTTTCTTTGTTTACATCAAATGACTGCAATGGTATGTATATTTACTTGCCTACTCATAACTATATACATTCTTTTATTTCATAAAACAAAACGTAAATAAACTTTCAAACTATTTCAATATTATTCTGTAGTCCAATATTTTTGAGTTGTATATATTGTTATTCAAAATATTGTTAGTTTATTGTTAGTAATATTATAGTAAGTTAGTTTTTAGTGTATTGTTAGTGAGCATCGAAATTAAATTATGTCTCGTACTTTTAGTTAGTGGATAAAAAATGAAACCAGTACCTCAAATCAAAGAGCGTGCGATGTCGCACAGTGATTATCGTTTAAGATTGTGCTTATTGTATGAAGAGAAAATATTTTTTTTTTTGAAATAACAGATACACCTGAAAAATTAATTAATAAGCATGTTCTTGTGAATTATGTATTATAGTGAAAGATTAAAGTAAATATAACTTTTCAAGAACCTCTGCTACAATCATTCAAGAAAAATCAAAGAAAAAAATCTGCAAATAACAAATGTGCAAAATGTTTATCAATTAGCGCAAAAGGTAAACGTCATGACTCTACAGAAAAGGAATTAATGCAAAACTTGAATTTATCATTAGATCAGAAAGTGAAAGAACACTTAGTGTGTAATGTAACTACAGAAAAAGCCACCTATCAAATGCGCCAAAATAATTATTTGATATCGTTATCAAGAGGACAAGGTAGACCAATGGCTGTTAGTGTTTCACGAAACAAAAAAAAGCTAAACAACAGGTGATATTTGATGAAAATGTATCGTAAATTAGTACTAATTTTGGTTTGTTAATTAATACAGCTTTAGGAATCGCTAAACCACGTCGAAGTGCAACGAAAAAAAGAAAAATATTTGAACCTAATCTAAAAGACTAAATCAAAGCTTTAAATCATTCACTTGACTCCCAATTTGGTGTAACAAAATGCCAGTTAATTAGCTCTTAGACGGAAAGCACGCCAACAGAAAAATATTTTTGTATTTTGTAAAAATATTTAAAAACTAATCAATGGCGTTAAGGAATCTCGTGAAGTAGATGAAGCGTATATTAAAATTGGTCCAGATGGTGGTGGAGATTTTTTAAATATAACATTATCTATTTAGTCGTTGGACAATGAGTTGAGTTTTTCAAGCAAAACAAACGGCAAAGTTAGAATGAAGGAGTAGTTGCCAAGAATTTCAAAGATTCTGGTGTCAATAAATTATTTTTCATAAGTGTACCTCAATATCCTGAAGAAAATCATGATAATTTATCAGTTTTGTGGGACTTCCTGAATCTAAAGGTTTTCGAAGGTAAAGTTTCAGCGGATCTAAAATTATTGAATATACTGATTGGTCTGATGTCTCACAGCTGCTCGTACCCGTGCACTTAGTGTGCCACTCATAAAGATTTCATAGACGCTATAGGCATGTTGAGAACAATTGGCAATTGCATTGCAAATTTTAAATCTTGGAAAGCAAGCGAAGCTAAAAAAGATTGTAAACAAATTTTAAATTGTTGCAAATTATTGACTTGACAGCACCGCCCGAGTTACATTTGTTCATTAGAGTTGTAAACACTTTATTCAATTGTATGTACAAGAAATTTGAACAAATTTGTTAAATGTGAGCTAAAAAGTGCAATTTCAATGAAGAAATCTTATATGGAAGTGCATAATTTAATGGAAATTAGTGTAAAACATTATTAAAACAAGTGGATGTTTTACGGGAAATTTGCACAACAACCTGTAATTTTTTTGTATGCAATTTGTTACATATTTTGACGCATTTAAAGAAGTTGTCGATTCTTATTTTATAAATGATTTTAAATCAGATTACTTTCACAAGATCACTGTTTTTAAACAAAGTTATTTAGATTTAAAGATAAAAGTAACTTTGAAAGTTCACGCCGTTTTTGTCATATTAAAAATGTTTGTTAGAAAAAAAGAAATGATTGGGGTTCTAATCGGAGTAAGCTGTAGAATCAGCTCACGCAACCTTACAAAGAATGTGGATTAAGTATAAAGTGAAAAAGATACATCCGAAGTGTGCAGAAAATTTTCTTAAAGCTCTTCGCGAATATAATAGTAGACACCTTTAATTTACAATCACCTAAAGTTTGAAAATCACAAATCAAATTAATTTTAATTTTTGTAGATCACCTTAATGAATTATGTTCTATTTTTATTACAGAATATGTAATTGTAAATTTTCTTTAGTTAAAAACGTGCTTATATACTTGCTGAATATATTCAAACTGTAAGTACGTGCAATAACTTCTAATTTTGTTTTGTAAACAAAAATTATTTTATAATTTTAAAAAATACGGCTCGTTTTTAGTAATTAATAAAATATATTCACATACACATTCATATTGCTATTTCAATAATGTTTTTCAAGTACTTTAACTTGCTTATATACTTTTTCAAGCTCGTAACATATAGTTGTACCAGCTTATTTAGCGATTAAGTTATTATTCAAAGCAATTTTAATGAATTTTTTACGATTAAAAAAACGAATAAAAAAAACGGCTTCGGGAATCATTTTCAGTTTATGAAAGATTGACTATAGGCACCATTCACAACAAATTCCCACTCGTAACTTTGGGGTTCTCGAACTTTGCTAATAATATATAAATAATATCAAGGATATTAGGTTTCTTTCCTCCACTAATAGCCTTAAGTCTCTCGATTACTGCATATACATTCTTATCTTTAAGTGCTTTTAACTCAGCTTGAATCGAGTTGACCTAGCTGATACTGTCTTGAATTTACAGCTTCTCTATACGTTTGTGGATCCCCTTGCACTTTCGCCAATAATTTATGATAGGCAAAATCGCTCTCAGCTGAATCTTCAGCTGTCTCACCAGATTTTTCACTCAATACAAACAAAACTTTAGACCTGCCTATCTTACAAGGTATACCTCTTTTTCTTTTCTGTACGGGTTCATGTACTCCCTCTGTTTTCAAGGAGTCTGCATTTCGTTTTTCTAACTGGTTTGTACTTGCTACTTTATCCTTTTTTAATTTCTTTTCCAGTTTCCTTTTCTATCTCTTTTTCCTCTTCTGTAAGTTTTGATTCCATTTTTAAAGTTTCCACATTAGCTTGATCAGCTTTCTTAAAAAAATCTTTGTAAACAAATCATTCTACACATCTTACATGTCTGTTCTCAAATAATTTTTTCTCTTCAGGCACATAAAATATAAGTCCTGGAGGAATGTAACCTACTACGAAACCTATGATTTCTCTGATACTAAATTTAGTTCCCTCTTTTCTCGTTACGCGTGAATACGATGCGTATCCAAATCTTTTAATTTGATTAAGATCACAAATTATTTGAGGAGCTTAATACTTTAAGTGGTATTGTCGTAGTATTTGATTCATGTGGAGTTCTGTTGTACACATACACATTTGCTTTGACTGCTAAGTCCCACTTGCTTACAGGTAACCCTGATCCGTACAAAAAAAGCACGTACCTTGATTTTTATTATTCTGTTGAAGCGTTCAGCTGCCCCATTATGTTCTGGGGTATCGGAACACGCTAACTGTAATCCAGCTCCAAACTCATTTTATTATTTCTACCGTAGCTAATCCTGTAAAATCAGTCCCTCTATGGCATCTTAAATAACAAAATTTCTCATCTGAAACAAGTAAGTTTCTCAAACTCCTCACACGATCTTTCAAACATTTTCCTACGTCCCCTTTAGATATTATAGGGTACACTATCGCTACTTTCGAGTAGTCATCAATAAACACTACTATGAATCTGTGTTCTTTCGGATGTGATGCCGGACTAATAGGTCTCATAGTATCTGCATTAATAATCTGCAAAGGTTTGCTTGCTCTTGTTTTCAGTAAACAAATTTTCAAATTTTAAATTCGCTCTTCGGTATTAGTGTTTCTTAAATTTATTAAATCCGGAAATTGTTCTGATAATTTTCTAATGTAAGTACCTTAAGCATGTCTAAATTACATATGCCAAAGCATAGCTTTATTTACTTGACGCACTGGCAAAAATTGATTTTTTTCATGTTATATTTCTTCTCCAAAGTCAAACTTTTCATCTTCGTGTAGCATATGAATCTTTCTCTCTACTCCGGTGCGTAACAAATCTGATTGACCCTTATTTATTTCCTGATCATTGTTTCCAGTATTCAATTCGCTATCTTTATCTGTATTTTCTTCTGTAGTTGATTCTAAACTTTTTGCTCCAGTTATTTCTGAGTCCAAATTTTGTATTTCAGCCTCGCTTGTTACAAGACTTTTACTACTTCTGGTAATATATTTACAAACACATTCTTTAGTTCCGACTAACGCAAATTTTTTCTATTTTATAATTTCCTTAGAATTTTCCGGTTCTATCTTTACCTTAACTAACCAAAAAGGATTTAAATAAATTCTTGTGATTAAATTTTTGTTTGAAACTGGATCATAGATATTAATCACTTTATTATCTATACAGATTTTGAATTCTTGATGTACAAATTGCTTTAATGATAAAAGATTTACCGAAAGACCCTCTGAGTATAATACATCTAATAAAATAAAATTTTCTACGCTTTTACATTTGATTACGACGTTTCCTAAACCTTGAGTACTCAATTGACTATCTTTACTCGCGCATTTAATTTTATCGTACTTATCAGAGTCCAATGTCTTCAATATTAGTTTAGTTAATCTGCTATGAATTTAACTATAAGATCCCCATTCTTATCACTAATATTTGTAATGCCTTCATCTAACTCCTGAGTTGTGTAATGCGCTGAGCCTTCTTTACCCTGATTGTGGTAAGTTCCATGTCCTCTGTGACTACTGCGTCCTCATGAATTTTAATCTTTTCCTCAAACAAGTCCAGAAATTCTGACGCTTTCTGTTTGTCAGAATAGTAGCATAAACTATTGAAATCATTCCGTGCTGTCAATCATGTGGTACGACTTTCCAGTCTATTAAGTTCTTTCGGCTTATTCAAAATTTCAAATGTTTTCTTTAAATCACGTATTTTTGAATAATATGTTAAGTTAATATGATTTATTAAAATATCTCTCACTCTATGCTGGTAATCAGTAAGTTTACTTTCTTTCACATCTTTACGTCACTCTGCTCGCAGTACGTATTTCAATTTTTTCGTTTTTAATTCTGACATTAAATAGTCTTCGAATACTTCGAATTTTAAACTCGCCATTTACTTGTAATTTCTTGCAGTGCCGCTCTTTTTATTGGATACTTCAATTTGAATTTTGTCTGCTAAGCCCGAGATCTGATCCGGCAGATTTTTTGTCACTCTCACCTTCTGAGTTAGAATAGGCTCTAATTTCTTACCCATGTACTTCGTTAAATCAAAATCACCATCACGTTTTGTTTCTTTAGCAATAAACAAACTTTGACTAATTTTATTAGTCTGTTTTATTTCGGTCTTTTCTAACTATTTCCCAGTGGGATTATCCCAATTCTCTTCTTCATCTTCAATTTCTCCGTCTTCTAGCAGTTTTGACGGATTTTTCCGAAGAGAATACTTCTGACCCCGTATGTTTACAGTTTTCAGATTATACAGTTTAAGTATTTTCAAGTCATCAGTGTTCTACTTATGTTCTACTGACGCCATCAAATGATCCCCAGTATTAGTCTTTACTTTCGGGTTTTCAGATCTACTGGTCTCGGTTGTTCTTTTTTCAGTCACCTGTGGCCTTTTAAATGACGTTAAAGATAACGATACGTTTTCCAAAATGATAATTCTTGGCTTAGCAAACTTCCCATTTTGAGTAATTTTTTCATAAGTTTGCTCACCCTTAGACAAGAAAGCAGAAGACGATTCTTGTTTCTGCACCTCCGTTAGTTTGAGCGAACTGGTTGTCGGTATCGAAGGACGACTGAGAATACTACCCCCAGTAACCGATCTACTTCCCCATTCTTTTAATTTGTCCATCAATCTGTTGAAAGTTTTCTCAATAAAAAGCTAATTCGTCTGGACCAGCTTTTCCAGAAACTCATTTGAAAAACTAGAAAATAATTCATGTTCTTCTTAGATCGTTGCTTCTCAGCATACTCCTGCTATTTGAGAACAAGCTTCAACTGTTCTGCAGTCACGTACTGCTCCTCTCGAGTCTTGAGTTGTGATACTAGCACTACTTTCTCTTCGTTAGGCCACATCTTCAATACCAACTGCTTTTCTTCCTAATACAGCTATCGATCTAAAAGAAACAAATAATTAGTATTTTATCCTTCTTAAGTCGATTGATTTAATTAATTAATCTTAAATTTTTCTTATAAATTAAATTTGTTTCAGTTTTACAAGGATCTTATTTTTACATCATCTTTAAAATCTCTTTTAACTGTCTTAATCGTCTTACAACGCGTCTTAAGTCGAAAATTCTCTCTCTTATTCATTAAATTTAATATAATAGTAATATTTATATTAGTATAATCCTCAGCTTAGTATAGAGAACTCCTCAGAAACCACCTCTTTATCTTTAGTTCGTGTACACTTTCCTACATCCTAAGTCTACTGGGACTAATACTTTGCTAGGTACTTTTCGATATAAGCAGGATTTTCTCTGCTGCTCTAGCCAGGTAAAGCCTGGCCAGAGCAGTAATCACTCATTCAAGCTGCCTTTAGTATCTAGGTTTTAACAAAGTATTTAGTTAGAATTAGCATATTCTTCAGTTGCCACACACTGCGAATGTCGCACCGTTCAATCATTCTTTAGCAAGTCTGATCTTCAGTCGGCATCCCTTATCTATGTCATGGACATGGCTGTATATAGATGACAATGTGTTCACGCGGCAGCGTTATATAAACATGTCGCGGTTGTATTCATTTGCACTAGCTACACCACACGCCCCCGACAACAGCACCTATTCGCCATCAGCGAACGAAACACACGCCCGGTGCATTCAGCACTGCAACCGAGAAATACTTTATTGTGCTTACCCCATTCTCCTGTGTCTTTTTCACATTTTCACAATTTCGTTATTTTGGCCTCAGTTTACGCTAGGGAAATTCCTCTCTTCTCACAGTCCTAAGGTACCTTTCCTCGGAAAGCCTGCCCCTCTGTAGGTTCCTTTATTCTTTGCATCCACAGTACACAATACACACAAAGCGCACATCACAAACACTCTTGAATCCTTTCTTTTACACGATTACCTCAGTACTTACCTCGCGCAGTGGAATGGTGATGCGAGGGTCCCATAACCTGTTAGAATTAGACGCTGGGAGGTGAAATAATTGGCAAATTACACAGATGAACTGAATCTATTTATTAAATTCACTCTTTAAAGAAGTCGTTACAAGACAATATCTCACAAAGAACTAAACCATCGCACCACGCACCCACATACAGTCAGACAAAGAAGAGTTACTGCTTGCTTAGTCTTACAGTTTCCTAAAGAAAGCTAGACTTCAAATTTAATTAATTCAATGCATCAATGAGAGGTTCCAATGTAATGCTAAGTTACATATTAAAGAGTTGGTTCACTTGAAGACTTATTCTTTCAGTAATTTCAAACTATGTAATTTAGTTTTCATCCCATTAAGTAGAGCGTCGTTTGAAAACATATAAGCAGTAGTTACTTAATGAAATTACTTTTTTATTCATATTCTAATAGTATAATATCGTTTAGACAAAACTTAAAATTTTTAGGTATGTGATGATTAATTTTTCATCAAACAAAACAGGGGATTTTTCAGTTGTAAAACACAAGACTGCATTGAGTACCTTGACGCTACAATTTTCGTATTACCCCAATCACTCTTTGTTTACTAAAAAAAATAGCCAAAGGACTTTTATCATATCTCCATCTGACTTTTATCCAAAATAAAATATGACGTTTTTCAAGCATTGGCTTCAAATTTTGTATGCATATTAACCAAGCATACAGCATTCGCAGAAAAATAATGTTTTTGTTGTTTGTAATGTGGGCGGGGGAGCCCGCGAGGTCTCCTCCTGGCGCTTAAACTATAAAAACCATTATACTCTTGTCGAAAAAAGGAGACTTGTCCAACCCAAAGAATTACAGGCCAATTGATCCTGTGTGGCATATAAATGTTCTAGATTGACTACCTGAAAGCTTCTGATTCATCCTCTCATAGACTTATCATCTCTCTGTTGGGAAGATTAAAGGTTCATCAACACATAGTTAGATGCACAAAGAGATTGATGCTCCTTTGGATACCTAGATTTACTATCTCATCTAAAAATTATCGTTCGACAACAAACGTCACCTTCCAGAGCACAAGGTCACGCATGTATTTTAAATGGTTGAACTAAAGATTTATGATTCTGGCAAAATAAAACTGCAGAGTACTTTAAATATCGTCAAGGTGTACACAAGAGAAATTGGCATAGACTTTGGATTGGACAAATTTGCCAAGATTTATCTAAAGAAAAGAAAGATGTTTAGCGTTTTCAAGGACTCTGAACTTGTGGATATAAATCTTTTTAGATATCTTGACACTGGAGAGCTCTATACGTATATGGGCTTACCTTAAAGCCACATTCTGGTCGTAACATCAGTAAGGGAGTTGTCCGAAGATGATACAAGCATTTCCTTTGACAGATTTGGTCTTCAAATATGTCGGGATCATGCATATGCATAAGAGCTTGCATATAAATTTGTCCGTTCCTCGATTATACATATCATGCCTTCAAGGCGGTAGCGGACTTCTGAATCTCAAATGTTGGAAATGACAGATGTCATCTGCAAACGATGGTCAGGAAACATGAGATGATTGGTGAAGTAGCGGTCCTTTACAAAGCCGAGAAGCAGGCAGCCGAGGCCCTTGTTCTGAGTTTTAACATCAGAAGTGTGGAAAGTGCATTACTCCATCTAGATGCGTCATTTATAAAAGCTAAAGTAAAGAAAGCACATTTTAACAAATTCCACCAACAGTTATTGGAAAAAAATGCTCGGAAACTTCCAAAGAAATGTGGAAAACCAGTCCTTGTCAACGGAGCAAACTTTTGCTTTCCTCAGGTCATTAGGGCTCAACTAAGGTGCAGAGGGTTTCATTTCTATATGCGAAGAGAGATAATTTTCACCTTAGTATACCGTAACCGTATTTTATGTGAAGAATTTCATAGAAATAGGTGAAAATTGTGTAATACACAGACTGAGTACCTAGAACACATACTATCTGGGTATCCCACTCACACGAGAATGACGTACCTCAACAGATATAATGCAGCTGAGAGTGCTTTATTACAAATATCTGGAACTATGATGCACAGTCAAGGCTTGGCATTGTTCTCTAAGACTTCGAGAAACGGACTATCTTTGTGATCAAATTTTCTGCTCCGGTCGTCTGCAAAACGCTATCAAGAAGAGACAAAAGGAGTAGAGGTATCAAGATGTTAAAAAAGAGCTGCAAAGACAGTAATGCAAATTTACGGTTAAAGTAATTTTGATTTTCATCGTTTCCCTCGTAAGTGCGAACTGTTACTCGTTCGAAACCTTAAAGCTATATTCGCGTGCCAGAAATATGCTAAGGAACTCGCGAGATGGATGAAGAAAGCTGTTATCCTTGGCTCGCTTCGTGTCGAGGGTTTCGTCGGTCTGTCGTCGTGATTTCATCGTGCTCTGTGACCACCTAACTCACGTTTGAGAGGTGAATATTTAAACCCCTTTTTTAAAACACACACACACTCACATATATATTAGAATGATTAATTTTACCAGACAAAAATGTTATTTGCGAATTTGCACATTTGAGTTTTTTATTTATGATTTATTTTTTGTTCTGTCCATATTCTCATTATAGTACATCATTTATTAAAAATTTGTAAATTTATTTTTAGGAAAAATAGTAGCTTTCATCTATAACTGCAGAAACTAGAGATCTATTTTTTTACGTTGTTATATTTTGCGTGTCCTCTTTTGAAATAAGAAAACTTAATGCTGTTATTTCTAACTTAAAAAAAACGATTCTGGAATCCTATCAGTTGTCTCATTTGAGTTCCACTGGAGACTTTTTTTAGTTTAATTTTTATAACTGAAATTAGACCTAAAATATTACATTTTGCCAATGTACGAAACCATAAAGTAAATTAACACAAGTTTAGTACTACAAAAAAATGTGACGCAAGTAAGAAAAAATATTATTTTGATCAAAAATATGTTGAAATATTTGTATTAAATTATTTAAAATTATATTAAGATAAAAGGTAACAAATGAAATAGTAAAAAAATATAATCCATGTATTTTAAAGTCATTCAGAGAATAAAAGTAAGAAAAATACAAAACTCAAACAGGGGAACTTTAATCGAAATCCGAGATTGACTTTTATTTTTGGAATTATTTTTTAAATGTAAATCTACAACTTTGACTAGCGTGCGTGTTCAGAAAAAAATTTTAATCAAAATAATAGGCCCAAGATATATATATATCGGGTGCCCTAGACCACCCATCCACCCCTCTTAAAATAAAGGGAAGTGAGTTTTCCGAAAAACGGAAAAAAATTTGATAACCAAGTCTGGCGTGCTCTACCTGTTGGTCATATTATCAACTTCCGGAATCGAGCGGAAGTGGGTGAATTAGACCGAAATTTCATTATTCGTTAAGGGTATGTTCTATTTGCATGGAACTCTTCTGATTTCAAAAAACCAAATTTTTGAGAAAACAACAATACATTTAAAAAAAAGTAAATTAGGTACGGGCTTTCAATTAGTGACATTCCCAACTTTCGGTTCAGACGGGAAGTGAGATTTTTGGCCAATATTTCGTTTTTAAGCCGCTTACTATCCTCCCAAAGTAAACAACTAGATATATAGTGATTTGTAGAGTATGAAATTTTTACTTTGTCATCGTGCTCTCCAGGAATAGGTCAAATAACAACAGAAAAGATAGTATAAATTTAACAAGTCACTGAGTATTTAATTCAACGCATGTATGGTTTTTTTACAATTATGTCCAGTAGGTTTATCTAAGTTACATTTTATTCGATTTATTGCAATATAATAACTTATGCTGTAATGAACAAACTTAATAATCATATTTTCACTAAAGTAACAAAATCGAAGAATCATCTGAACAAAATGAAGGTTTCTTGCATTAAAAATATTGTTTAAAAAAAATATTAATTTAATTTAACGCCAGTAAAAATACTGAAAGAGAAAAATATTTTATGCAAACCTGTATTCGAACTCTTGAATGCTCAAAATGCGTTCCACCATGCAAAATACGTTTTTGGCGTATAATCCAAATCCGTCATAAAAATATACATGTTCTATTTGAAAAAACGAAGTTCCGGCCTTGTTCACTCACTTCTGGTCGAATGCGGAAGTTGATAATATGACAAAAAGGTAAAGCACGCCCGACTCGGGAGTGGACGAGTGACGCATTGTGCCTTTGGATGTAGGTCGTTCCTGCATGAGTTGGACAACCAGATAGTATGTGTCCTAGATGTTCGGGGTGTGCATGGCACGCACTGTAGCTATTACTGGGAATGTCTTGGCTCAAAATGTGGCAACGGTATTTTAAGATGAAAATGACACCATCTTGAAATACGAAAATGAAACCCTCCGTGCCCGACTTCAATTCGGGTGATTTTAGGAAAGCAAAAGTTAGGTCACACGACATTGACTGATTCTCCACATTTCTGTGGAAGATGTTATGCATCTTCTTATCGAAGAGCTGTTCCCAGAAGTTTTTCACCTGTGCTTTCTGAATCTGGGCTTTCAGGAGTGAGTACTCTAGACAGATAAGATTTTATCCATTCTGCTCACCCCTGATACTGAAGTTAAGTCCGACTGTTTCAGTAGCCTCCTCCGCTGCTTTGTAGAGAAATGCTTCTTTGCCCAATTCTTCATGCTTTCTGGCTATTTTTTATGTGCATAACCTTTCGTGTCCCGAAATCAAGAGATCTGAGCTCGTTCTTCGTCCATGGAATCACTCCAAATGAATAGAGAACTACCGGGACGGCAAGCCTGTTCGTTCGAAAGATCAAATTGGTCAGATGACACGTGTCATGTGTCATATAGCATTTCTATGAACGAGCTCAGGGTCTTCAGAGATGCCATTAAGTTTTCATTGCTTCAAATAAACCTTAGTGCCTTGTTAGATATCACACGATTTTTTCCAGATGAGATAGTAAATCTGGTGTTCCAAGGTGGCATCAATCTCTCTATGCACCTCACGATTTGCGAACGGACCTTTAAGCTTTCCAAAAGACAGATGATAAGTTTATGGGAGATCGAATCAAAAGCTTTCGGGCAATCAATCTAGGTCATCAATATGTCAAGCTGGTAGGATGTTGCATCTTTGCAGACACATCTATCGATGAAAAGGTTCTCCCATCATGATGCTACGCCTTTCTTTAAGCCGCGTTGTTTATAGATTTCTTGCCACACATGTCTGA
Organism: Druon quercuslanigerum; assembly: GCA_010014905.2. NCBI lineage: Eukaryota > Metazoa > Arthropoda > Insecta > Hymenoptera > Cynipidae > Druon > Druon quercuslanigerum. The sequence continues at coordinate 4,557 of JAAAKG020025439.1, read as the reverse complement.
TTGGACGAACAATCCTATCATTTAGGATAGCTGCCGACTTCAAATATTAGGTGAAAATACGGTCATTTGTCGAGAATAAGAAGTGCCGTATTAAGAGGATGTCAATCGAAATTATGAGATTCAAAAATATAAAATATTGAAGAATCTTTACTTACGATCATACTAAGCGACGCACATATATTCCAAGCTTGGATCTCAATATCCAAATACTGACCTGAAACAGTAAAGAAATACAAATGTCAGTCATATTGTTATATAGTAACGATAAGTAAGTACGTCGTTCATCACACATAGCATGACATGCGAAAATATTAATATTAAAAGTACAAATTTATGATAGAACGTTGATGGAGAAAAAACAAAAGGTTACAGAAAGGTACATAGACGCGGTAGAGAAAGCGATAAGGGAAGAATAAGAAGTGATAAAGGAATGAAGCTAAGTGATAAATAGGGGAAGAGAGGGAAGGAAGATATCAGGATAAACAATTCGTCACAGTATTTCAAGCATCTCTCAAGGGGTGTAAAAAGATAGGGTAAAGAGCGAAGAAAGAAATGTAAAAGTGGAGGATGAGGACAGCGAGAACAAAATTAGTAGGGTAGAGGAGAATAAGACGATTGAAAGGCTGAACGAAAAAAAGCAACAAGGAAAGATGGCTTAAAAAATGAAGCTCTGAAGTATAGAAAAACAGGGATAAAAAGGACGTGGAGGATTTGCAATAAGCTTTGTAGACGTAAAAAGTGACTGGAAGAATGAAAGACAGGACTTTTTTAGTGTAAGCTTTGATTAGGACAGGAGAAGGCAACAATTAACATGTACGTGCCATCTAGTCAATAGGAATTTAGGGTAAATTAAAAGAAACTAGTTACACTGTTTGTGGATTTTAAAGCAGCATTTGACTCAGCAGTAGGGTTTTATGGAGATCCATGAAAGAGAAAGGAGCAGACGAATTTTTGACAGCGAAGATAGGAGAAATATTTTTGCAGACTAAGATGAAAGTGAAGATAGGAGAGATATAAGGAGAGAAATTCTAGACAGGAAGGTGGCTCAGGCAAAGGTTCATGTTGAACCCACTTATATTTAGTGTTCTTCTGGCACATTTAGAGAAGAAGATGCGTAGGAAAGTGTCTTAAGAATATGTAAGGTTAAAAGGTTTAATATTATATATAAATAAGACGCAGATAATGTGTCACAGAAGTTAAAAAACATATAGTACGAATGGAAGACAAATAGCGTAGTAGTGACGTTGGTAGAGGAGATTAGAATGCGCGAGTAAAGTAATGGAACAAGTATAATGTGTAGGTAAAACAAGGTTCAAGTACGGCTAAAGGATGACAGTGAGAGTACTGGATGTGTCAGTGTGGTCACCGTTAAGATATACAGTGGAAATTTAGGGATGGAAAGAGCGCACGACAGTGGAAAGCCTGCATAAAATATTTTTGAGATAGATCATCGAAGTCAGTTGAAGTTACTCACGTTATATGCTGAGGGAAGAATTAGGACCAAAGAACATGGTGGTTAGGCAACTGTAAAAAACCTGGAGTTTTCAAGAGAAACTTAGGAGGGAAGAGACAAGAAGAATTGCAGATTTGTATGTGGTATCCAAGTAAGGTTTGGAGATTCACAGAGAATAGAGGAAGAGACGAGGGCAAGGCAAGTAGAGAAGAGATGGGAAAAAATCGCGGATTCCTTGTGCAACAGCTGGTATAGAGCGTTTGAGAGGCAGGGGAATCAGAGTATCTAAACAAGATTAAAAAGAAAAGCAAATAATGTTGAGTTTTTAGGTTCTGAATGGTTGAGCGTGTAAGTCCATGAAAGTATTAGATAAACAAAGAAGAGAATCTGCGTAGAGTTTGTAGGAAACATTTCATGTATTTTGTAAGTGTAAAGTTGACAAATGAGGTTCTAAAAGGATAGAAGTGAGAGTAAAATAAATTTGCGAATGTTCCAAATTATATCAATTTAAAGAATTTTAGGCGAAGAACATTGAAAAGTAGAAGATTTTAAATTCTCTTAAAAACTGAACATTTAAAAATTAAAATTAAAATTAAATAAAAACGTTTAAGCAAGAATATATTAATTTAAAACTATTTAAATATTACAAAATATTTCATAATAATTGCTTCATTTCAAATAGATTAAGAATTGTCTTCTAAAATCATTATTGTTTAACTTGCTATACTCAAACTAAAGTTCAATTTAAAAAAGCATTAATCATTTTATATTTACAGTTGATCAAACTAAAACGTTTTTCATTACCAAATTTATGTTTCAGTAGCTCTTAGTTTTAAATTGTTTAAATCTTCAAAACTGCATTTAAAAATTTTTAAAATGGAAAGTTTACGCCTGAAAAGATTTTGGAGTGACGCATTGCAAAATTAAAAAATTTCACAATTAAAAAATTTATCAATCAAACTTGAAATAAAAAAGGTGGAATAAAGCTTATTTTAAATTGTACAGTTTCACATTGTTGAAAAACTAAACAATTTATATTCTTAAAATTAGTTATTCTGTGAAAGAGATAGTGAATTATAAAAAATAAAGTTGCGGAGAAGCTGGTTTTCCTTCCACCTCCATCCATCATTACAAATAAAATAAAGTAGTTAAACGATTTTAAATTTGTCCTCTGGGAAGGTTTTTGACTCTTCTGTAAAATTAGGTTGATTGGATACTGCACGGTTTAGCATTCCCGATTTATTTACGTAAATAAATTTCCGAGAATGTTGACCCCCCATCCTTTTACTAGATGTTACTCAATTTTCCCTACCTTTCCTGTAATATGTAATATTTTATAACTATGTCTCTTACGGACATGAGACTACATATATGAAAGAAGATGATTGAGAGCGTGAGAGAAGGAAGGGAGAGTACGTATGGTGGTAAAAGCATAGAGAGGAAGAGTACATGAAGGGTAAAGTGTTTAGGCGAGCAAAGTAGAAAGAATGGTAAGTGAAATAGAGGAAAGAGAGAAAAGAGAGTTAGTAATTGAGTGAGTAAATCGTGTGTAATGGGGATAGCCGAATAAAGGATGGTCAGTTTATGATGGGTGATGAGGACAGGTGTAGTAGTGGGATAGGGTGCAGCTATATCGGTAAGAGCAAGTGACTGATGACATCATGAGAAAAAAAACTTGAACGAGTGTTATAGAAGGGTGCTGGAAAGAAGACAAATGGTAGTCATAGAAGGGATGGAAATGAGGCAAAGGGAAGGTAGTTAGACTGTTGAAGCGAATAAAGCAAAGTGGTAAATGAATGTTATGTAAAGTAGTAAGGTGGAAGTTTACGTTCAGCGGTATTTAGGTGTTCGTGAGGGTAGAAGAAGCCTTGGGAGAGGAAAGGAGGGATAATAGGAAGGAGTACGTATTTCTAATTTCAAAGCCTTTATTTCCGAACTTGTAATTATTTCAATTTATGGAATAATATGTAGTTAAAAATGTTGAGTTTTGAGCGTTTTAATGTCCAATATTAGAAATCTAAATGTTCAATTTCTGTTATGAAATAGCTTCTATATATTTATGTGGGATGTAATTTTGTTTTTGATCGATAACCTAGAGGTGTTAGGCGTGCTTGGCGACTATGATACATCGCAATGACCGTTAATCTGACGGTATGTCGTCACCAAATATAGGCTATATAACGCTTGACTAGAGTTTGGTGGCTCAGCCAGCGTGGAAAGCATGAGAAGCGAAAGGGGCTCTAATGTTACCGCATCCAGGAACGCCGCGATTTCTCATCCTTATCTTATCTGAGTCCCGACACAGACCACCTCTACGTCCGGCCTTCTATCCCTTTACTCGTGTTACCTCCTGCCTCCGGGTACTCCCTAGAGAAGCGAACTTAAATTCGCTTGCGGGACTTTTAATTTCGCGAACCCAAGCGAAACTTTGAAGTCTCGAAATTCCGCACTCGTTCCGTATCTTCGAATCCAACTAAATTTATCGCATCCCATTCGACATCTGTCATTCCTCGACTTATCAGATTGATCTTATTTTTTCATTTTAAAAGATACTCACAAACTTAACTAAACTACTTTACAAGTTTAAATTGAGTAAAATAAACCACCGAGAAATACACGTTATAGTATACTTTCGCACCCAAATAAGTAATAAATATTTAAAAAAGAACGTACTTCTTATGGTTATTATCTTATCGCTAATATATCTCATATTGTAATATAGATTAACAAATTCGAATGTAAAGAGCTAGATCATAAAAACTTCTGGAAAAATCAAATATACATTGTGGTAACAGGATTTTTCGAAATGTAACTTCTTGGTACAATAGTTTAAAAACCAATCTTTAATAAAATTTGAATATGGTAATAATGTTATCAGTCATTTAGCGCTGACATGTCTTCAAATTATGATCATTTAATGAAAAAGTAATATGTATTGTCTAAAATTATTCTGAGTTTTAGAATCATATAACCAGCACCCCAGCCGGCACAGAGTGTATGGGGGCATGGTGCCCCAAACCCTAAACCCTATAAGGTGAGCGACGCAACCCTGACACGAGCCAGCGTGAACGTCAGTAGATAAGATCAGCAGGCTAGTCAAAATA
>JAAAKG020025428.1:0-19993 GCA_010014905.2 Druon quercuslanigerum | reverse complement strand
ATAATGAAAGTGTCTACACCCTACACGTACCGAAAAAATGTTGCTATATGTACCGAAATTTCAGTACCAGTATCCACGGCCATTTGTAATACTCAATGTTCAGTCAGATACTTTCTCGAGCTACTTAAGGATATCACTGTTATCACAAAAAATAGAAAAATAATAAAGGTAAATCACTCTCCTGAATAAATATTCATGTTCATCGTTTTCTTAAAACAAAAAAAAATAAGGAAAGTGTAATTTCAAGGTATTATTTGCCACAGGATTTATAGGAAAAAAATCCCAAGACTGATTATCACCCGGCTATTCGTAGCGAAATTTTATAGATTTTATATGGCCCTTATTTCATTAAATGTTTAATCGAGAATATATCACAATGTATGTACTTGCATTTGTAACAGGAATCCCGAAACAAAGTTGGAGAATCTCCCCTCAGTAAGAATCCAAAAAGATGCACTTTCATTTTTGATGGTCAGAAACATCACTATTTCGCACTAACCACAATCACATTTCGACACTCCATAGCGTTGAACTGATCGACGTTTAAAAAAAACACTGCAAAAATACGGAGAGAAATAACTGACGTTTCACGTGATACGTCGCGTCGTTGTGAAATTTCCTCGCAAAGTAGAGAAACACGTTATGACGTACGTATCAAATTAAATTAAGTGCATGGGTGGGAAAATGTGAAATTGAAAAACTGAAAAGGACAGCACTTACACTTGTCACTAAAATTTTCTAACAAACAACGAACGAGCCACTAAACGGATGTCATGCGAACGCTTCTCAGCGCGGACGACGAATGGAGAAGGGAGAGCGACTGCGACTGGAGAATGGAAGCGAGAGAGCCTCAGTGGAGAGAGCAACTAACCAACTAAACGTGGAGTCCGAGTCTCGGAGGAGGGCCTGAGTCATGAAATCACCACAGCTTCCTTCCTCGTGGTGCAATGCCTGCAGTCGCGTCGCGCCAGGTCGCGTCGTGTGTGCAATTCTACACTGGCACTCACTTGCACTGCAGCATACGTGCAGGCTGATTATAAATTAAACTTACTTTTGAAGATTTAATATCACCTTCACAAGCATAGCGTCGGCTTGAGTTTTGTCAAATAATGTTTATTTGCACTTACCCCACGTAAACAAAATTTTCGAGGGAACCAAGTTTTTCTAATATATATACATGTATATATACATGCATATATATATATATATATATATAAAAGTTTTAAAATCGGGACATTTTTAAAAATTACGTGTACAGTTTTTTGTATTTTAAGATAAGAGACATTATTTATAAGTTCCCTGCTATCATTTCTGTTTAACTCTTGAGGAAGTCACGCTGATACTTTGCACGAATTTTTCGCATATAGTTTTTCGTTTAATTCAAACCACTTGTTAACTATAGTCTTATAAACAATTAATTGTAAAACATATTTGGCCTATGCCAGCTGCAATTTTACTATTAAAAATTTCGATTTTTTTAGTAATTCATTTGATAGCTTCCCTATAATCTTTCACTCTGTTATCACTCAGAAAAAATCTTTATTATTTGTTAATAACTAGGTTTACAAATGCTGCCCCTTTTATTTGTGTTTCTTAAATCAGGCACAAATAAGAATTTCATCTCTCTCAAATTGAATCCTAATTAAAACTATTTGTTAGGCCCAGGTTTATAAACAATTAATTGCAAAATAATATTTGGTCTGTGCGAGCTTTAATCTTACACTTAAGGTTTTTTTTAGTTATTTATCTGGCAGCTTCCAAATAATTTTTGTGTCTGTTACTACCCTTAGAAAATCGCTCTTCTTTAAGTAAAAATTATTTTTTATTTGTTTATTTATCATATATATATATATAATTATATTATTATTTAATAACAGTCATTGTTATTAAAAGAAGAAAGATTTTATCATAGTAGCAACTGAGGAAAAGATTATTAGGAAGCTGCCAAATGAATAACTAAAAAAAATCTTGAGGGCATGCTCTGCGCGAATTACGCAACTAAAACAGGCCCCATCTATAATTTTTGTTGTCCACATTTAAAAAATAAACTGTAAATAAATGGAAATTAATTTTGGAACTGGTAAATAAATTTAAATGGATAGTGTGTGAAAAGGCACAGAGTTGGAGGATGAAAAAAAATTATAAACTAATAATATAATGTTATCAAAGATAATATTCATTGTGATCGACTGATGCTCTGCCAATGCAATCAGATCATGGTCAGCTATTTACCACGAGGACCGTCGGTCGGTAAAGAGAACCAGTTGGTCAACTTGGAATCTTTCAATGCCGGGTGAAGGCAACGACTGGCCCTGAGGCGCAACTTTGAATAGAGCAGCTCGAGATAAATCGGGCAAAGAGAACGATTTTAACGTTTTACAAAAATGGAAAACTACAACTTTCGTTTCGATAAAAAAAATCGAATCTAACCTTAACATTCTTTAAGTACAATATAACAGACCAATTGCAAAAAAATTGTGGAATTCTACTACAGAAGTCCCACATATACTTTTTTTTTTGTAATTTTACATACTTTGAGAACCCATATGCATGTAAGCAATATTGCAGATAAGAATATTCTTATCACGTCACATGAAATTAATTGAGTCCCATTTTTATTATTATCTAATACTTTTTAAATTAAAAGTAGTAAAATATTATGATTAACTACAATGTTATTGTCATGTGATATACAGGCAGCACTTTACAACAGGTAACAGAAAATGACGAGCGTACACATTTGTGCTACTTTTTAGTAAAAACTGCTATTGTGCCAGTAGCCTGACAGTAATGCTATAATTTTATTTATATTAATATGCAATACTGTATCAACTCATATGCATGCAAAATATATGGTTGATTAAAATATTCTTAACCACATGAGATCGACAGACATTATTCGTTTGGCTCAATCCCAAGATCTCATTGCTAACAGTTAATGTCTAACGTACTTAACTCTGTGGGCTAAAAGTAGGGTTGATAAGTTACGGTTTATTACCAGCAATATTTTTGATTGAAATGGTATGTGAACATTCACTTCAAAAAAAGGTAAGCTTTGGCCGCTTACAGAAGCGGCGGAGCCCTTTTCTTGTGGAGGAGGGAAGGAGCATAGACTTATAATATTAAAGGGTAAACTTAATAGTAAATAATAAATAATAATAAATACAGGTCTACCGATTACATTTTTCATTTTTCCACTTTCTTAATTTCTTTCTGACCTCCTTCTTTTTCTCTTTACAATCCTCAACCCATCCGCTTCTATTACCCTCTTTACTAACTTCATTTTTGTTTGTGCACTCTAATCCTCTTTTTACTTCTCCTATCATTTCTTCCATCTCCTCGTTCACATTTCCCTCTCCCATTTTGATATTTCTTACCTTTTCTCTAAACTGTTCTTTTCCTTGCCTTGACCAATTTATTTTTCCTATACAATTTACCTTTGCCCCCTTTTTACGCATATTGCTGTTACTTCTTACTCCCTCTAATGTCACTATTAAGGGAAAGTGATCCGAATCAATATAATCACCTACGCCTAATTTCTTGACCTTCTCTCTTACCTAATCATCCAATATCACATAATCATTTATTGTTCCGCTTTCTCCTCCTGACCATGTATATTCTCTCTCCTCATCAGTCTCTATATTTCCGTTTAAGATAAACCATCCCAACTCCTCCAAGCTCTTTCACAGCTTCTTTCCGCCCCATTTAGTACCTTATCTTTTGATTTTCTTCCTCTCTCTTCTCCTCATTCCTCCCCAGTCCTCCTCTATCTCCTGTTCTCGCACTGAAGCCCACACCTATAAGCCTCTTATCTCTGTTCCTCGTATCTCTTTTTTATTTTCTTCCATCATTTTTTTAACTCCTATGATTTCTCCTGCATATCTCCGTTCATATAAACCCCCATATCTTCCACTTCTCTTCTCCCATCTTTACCTCTTCTACTATTAATCCTTCTTTGTTTTTCCTCTCTTTCTTATATTTACCTGTTATAACCTCTTAGTAATCTTTCCCTTAGTCTTTCCCATCCCTTTTCATCTAGCCACGTCTCCATCATTATTACTACATCCCATTGTGTTAAATTTCTCATAAACTCCCTATCCTCTCTCTCCAATTCTGCTACACTCGTTTCTCGTCTCTTTTTGCTTCTTATTATTTCTTATTTTCCTATCTCCCGTTTTTTCGCCTCTTAGTTTCCCGGCACCTCATTTCTCACTAACATTTCCCTTTCTTCATCCCAATCCCACCATACTCCGTCTAACTGTATTCTCCCATATTTAACCACCCATGTTTTTTCTCCTTTTTTCTTTTCTCTTCCACTATTTTCCTTAACTTATACTGCATCTTCCTTTCCACACATGTAAAATCATCCTCTATTCTCTCAGAGCTTCCATATAACATCCTCTTTTTTGTCATCACTTACCTCTTATGTTCCCATTTCTTTATTTTCAACAGTACCATTCTCTCCCCTCTTTGCTCTTCCCTTTTTCGCTATGTTTCTTTTTCTTTCTTCCCGCTCTTTCTTTTATATTCTTTGTTTTATTTTTCTCAGTCTTTCCTTCTCTATATTCCTACTTTCGCTCCAAACAAAATCCTGGTTCGCACTCTCTATTTTCTTTATCCTACCTTGCATCTCCTCTACCTTTTTAATAATATCTTCCTGCTTCTCTAGTTTTTGTTCCACTGCATCCTCTTTTCAAACTATTCGCTAACTTCTTCCCATTTTTTCATTTCTTCTCTTAGTTCAGCAATTTCCCGCCTAATTTCTTTCCTTTCCTCTCCCCTTTTTTCCTGCTTTTCTTCATAAATGCACATTACTTCTATCTTCTGAAATAGTTGTCAAATCTTTTTTATATCTTTTAAAATTTATAATATGTCTATGAAAAACTCTATGCAATCTTTACAAATCTTTAAATTTACTTAAAATATTTGTAAAATCTTTATAAAAGATTTTTCAATATTTCTGAATTATTTGTTAAATTGTTGTGAAATATTTAGAAATTGTTTATATATTTTTTTAAATTATTAAAAATCTTTTAAAATCTGTTAAAATTTCGGAAACCTGTTAAAATCTTTCAATTTTTTTGTCATCTTAGTGCAATCTTTTAAAGTCTTTGCAATTATTTGAAAAAATCGTGCAATCTTTTAGAAAATTTTAAAATAATTTAAAATTATTTTAAATGTTTTAAAATTGCTGTGAATACTTTTAATTCTTTAGAGACTTTATGTGAAACCTTATTCAAATTTTGCTATGTGTTTTAAAATATTTAGAAATTGTTATGAAAGCTTTTTAAATTATTTGAATTTTTGAAATCTTGGAAATCTTTGAAATCTTCGACATTTTTTCAAATCTTTGAGCAATGTTTTAAAATCTTTGACATCTTTTTAAAAATTGTAAAAAAAATTTAAAATGTTTTTAAATATTTTAAAATTACTTGAAATATTTTTAAATCGTTAGGAAATTTATGTGAAATCTTATGCAGAATTTGTTATGTGTTTAGAAATATTTATAAATTGATAAAAGAGATATTTCGGTTTTCAATCGTGTACAAAACTACGAATTTTTCCGACGTTTCGTGAACATTGCAGTTCACTTCTTCAGGGCTGACCTGAAACTGGGGTATTAGGTTATGGTGTTCTTATGTATAGTCTTTACGATGCCTGTAATTGGCCAAAGCTCCCCACAATGGAGACAAAACGCACGTTGTCCCAATTGATGTTATAAGGGTGCTTTAAGATGTGGACTGTTTCTCTGTGTTTCCTTGGAAAAATATTGTGTGTTTTTGTAATGACGGTCCTTTATCAAATAAAATATTATGACCTGTTTCGATATGATGTTCAGCAAGTGCTGATTGCGTGAAATGTTTTAACCTGACTTTACTCTCATGTTCCTTTATACGTTGCCTCACTGCCCTTCCGGTTTCTCCAATATAGACATTGCCACAAGATCAAGGGATTTTATATATACTCCTGGATTACTGAGGGGTACCTTTTTGTCTTCAGGGTTGTTTAGAAGTTGTCCTATTTTCGTAGGTGGTTTCAATATGGTTTGGATGTTGTGTTTGTTGAGAATTCTTCCTTTTTGTTTTGTGGCACCTTGGATGTAGGATAGGTCAGTGACCATTTCTCTCTCTCTTTTTTTATTAGGTTGTTTTGAATTGTTTTCTTCGGTGTATTTTCTTATTGCTTTATTGATTGTGTAATCGTTCTGGAGTAGGATTTGTTTAACGTTTTGTAATTTCTTTTGTAAATTACCTTTATCGGTCATGGAGACAGCTCTGTATACAAGGGAGTTGATGACCGATTGTTTTTGAGATGGGTGGTGGTGAGAGAAAGAATGTAGGTATTTGTTTTTCTGGGTGGGTTTTCTGTAATCTTCATATCCTAATGTATTATCCGATTTTTTATAAACTAGTACGTCCAAGAAAGGCAATTTTCCGTTTTGTTCAATTTCAATGGTGAATGGGATATTAGGATGTAATTGATTGATCAAATCGAAAAACTTATTTAGTTCATTTAGAATTTATTTAGAATTACTTTAACTTATTTAGTTCATTTAAAATTATTTGAAAAGTTTTAAAGTATTTGTAAATACTTTTAAAGCTTTGTACAATTTATGTAAAGTCGTATGCAATGTTTCTTAGATCATTAGGAATATTTTGAAATTTTAATGAAATATTTTTAAATTATTTGAATTTTTAAAAATATTTTTAAATTCTTCAAACTGTAAAATCTTCGAAATTTTTTTTAATGTTTGAAATTATTTAAAAAGTTTAAAAGATCTGCTTAAAGGGTTTTAAAATACTTAGAAAATATTTGAAATCTTTTGAAATTTTTGTAAAAACTTTTTATGTTCTTTGTTTTTAATTTCCGTGAAGACTTTTTAAAATCTTTTCACAATTTTTTATTCTGAATATATTTATAAATTGTTATAATTTTTTTTTAAATTATTGAAATGTTTCAGTCTTTTAAAACTTTTTGAAATCTTCGAATTTTTAAAAAATATATTTGCAATTTTTTGAAATCTTTGTGCAATCCTTTGAAATTCTTGAAATTACCTAAAGGATCTCGAAATAGTAAGGGTACGGGGGTTAGCGTTCGCAGATGATTTGTTTGTGAAGTCTGAACTCTTTGAAATGGTTATGAAATCTGTGTGAAAACTTTAAAGGTTTTGTAAAATTCATTAAATATCCGGAAATCTTTCAAAAATTTGTAAAATTTTTTAATTTTCGGTTATATCTTTTAAGGCAATTTTAATGATTTATGTGATCATTAGAAATCTTTCGGAAACCTTTGTAATTTTCATAAAAACTTTAAAAGCTTTGTCAAGCAGTTTGAAACTTTTTGTAATTATTTTAAAATATTTCAAAATTTTGGCTAAATCTTTATAGGTGTTTAGAATTTATTGTTACATTTTTTAAAGTTATTCGAAATCATTTACATTTGTTAAATTTTTTGAGAATTCTTTATTCTTCGCAAATTTTTAAAAATCTCTTGAATATATTAAAATATTGTTTAAAACTTCTGCAATTTTTGATATTTTTTAAAAATGTTTAGAAATATTCAGTATTCTTCTTAAGTTTTTGAAAGCTATGTGAACATTTTTAAATATTTTGAAATCTTTGTGGCAACTTTGAAAGGTTTTGAAAGTCTATAAATTTTTTAAATCTTTTCAATTGTGAACACAAAAAAAATGTTCACAACCGAGGACTGGTTTAGTCACGTGGTCAACTGTAGGATCTTGGAAGGGTCGAGCTGGGCCAGAGAAAAACTCTTGTTTTCTCTATCCCACCCTTCCCGTCGTTCTAGAGTTCACCTAGCCTCAGATTGAACCAATATTCTATCAAAAATATGCTGCCTGATTGTTAGGAGCTTTGACTTTTAAAGTACGTGACAACGGATCCACGGTTCGCGCTCGAACTGTCGAACCTTGGCAGTGAAATTGCTGCCAGATGTTATGTAGTTAATCACACACTGAATACGAGACGCGTACTGTTCTTCCCAGCCTATATTTGTGGTGATTTGATACATTCGTATTTTGGTCTTATGATCAGCCGTTGGTTTTGTTTTACGGGTTGTATTCGCCAAAGCTCTTAGTGCATTGCACACACCACAATTCATACTGAGGTTCCAGGTTATGTTGTTCTTATATATACTCTCTACGATGCCTGTGATTGGCTAGGCCGCCCCACGGTGGAGACTGGTCACAACTGATTGGCTAATCTAATCTTTAAAAAAACGGGAAGACAGAAAGCCCAGTCGAATTGGTATTATATCCAGTGTCTCTATTAATGTTTTTAGTGTTTTGAAATTTTTATTGGTTCTCTATAGTTTTGTTGGAAAAATGTTGTGCGTTTTTTTATGACGGTTGTCTTGTGAAATAAAATGTTATGCTCTGTTTCGATATGATGCTTAGCTAGTGCTGATTGTGAGAACTATCTTAGCCTCACTTAACTCTCTTATTACTGTATGCGTTGACTCACCGCTCTCTCGGTTTTGCCAATATTGACTTTGCCGCTAAGAGGTGCCTTTTTACCTTTATGGTTAGTTAGAAGTTTTTTTTATTTTCGCAGGTGGTTAAAATATATTCTGGATGTTGTGTTTATAGAGAATTCTTTCTATTTGTTCTGTGGTTGTGTTGACTTGTTTCTTAAAATGTATTTTCTTATTCCTATATCAAATTTTTTGAGTAATTTGTCTGTATTATGAGTTGTTTATTGTTTTGTCATTCCTTTTTAAGTTATCTTTGCCTGTTATGGATACAGCTTTGTATACCAGGCAGTTGATAACCGATTGTTTTTGAGGTGGGTAGTGGTGGGAGAAGCCATGTAGGCATCTGTTTGTATGGGTGGGTTTTTGATGAACTTTATATGCTCTTGTGATATCAGATTTTTTGTAAAGTATTGCTCCAAGAAAGGCAACGTTCCGTTCTATTTAATTTCCATGGTGAACTGAATATAAGGATGTAATAGATTGATGAAATCGGAAAACTTGTGTAGTTCATCTAGTCCATGTCTCCAGATGAAAAAATGTCAACGAAACGGAACCAAAATTACGGTTTAAGCTTGAATTGGTTAACGATTTTAGTTTCTATATATTCCAAAAAGATGTTGGCTATTACAGGTAAGACTAGAGATCCGATTGCCACTCCTCAGGTTTATTCGTACAATTGGTTATTGGGGTTGAATATGAATCTGTTATATTTTCTTGATAAAGTCAAAAGAATTTTGGACCTAAGTGATAAAGTTTTCTGTAAAAGAACTCAGTTCTTTGGTGAGGACGCGTGCTAGCTTGTAAGGTTGTAAGTTTATTGCGCTGAGGTTCAGCCCGAGTGAAATCTTGTTTTTGTGAATTGTTAAGAGTCCGTAAAGCCTTGGAGAGATAGGATTAGTGGCTATTAGTTTAGATATTGTTTTTCTGTCAAGTTTAGAAACTTTTGAAGGGTTTTTTTGGCTTATTATTGTTTTTGTAGGGTCTTTTTTAAATTGAGTATATGTATCGTCAGTTGGAAGGTCCACGATTTTGTCACTATAGTCTCCTTTATTCATTATAACTGTTATGTTTTCTTGGTCTGCGGGTAATATTATGTGATCTTTATTTCAATTGAGTTCCTTAGTATCTGCTTTTCTGGATTTGTTAAGTTTGGGGAGGGAAGTTGGGCTTGACGTAAGATGTTCACCATCCAATGACGTATCTCATTCTGATAATTTCTACTATCGGGATTTTGTAGGGAGATACTAAAAAATTATGTTCTTTAGTTTAGGCTGCAATGATTTCATTGATAAGAGGATGTTCAGAGATGTTTTTGCTGTGGTAGTTCGTGGTGTCTGCCTTATTGAAAGAAATTTGTCCAACTGATTCTGAGGTTTCGGGTAATGTTGTTTCTATATATAATCTCTGCAATGCCTGTGATTAGCCAGAGCGCCCCTCCATAGAGATTGGTCTTATCTGATTGGCCAATCCAGTATTTTTTTTTAAACTCTAAATAACTCTGCAGAAAAAGGTCTCCTATTAGTGATCTGGGCGTATATAATATCACTTGTTCTTGTGACAAAAGCTATATTGGAGATACTGAGAGAGCTGCGAAGCAGCGTAAAACGGAATATAAAAATAAATACCAGTATCCACGTTATAGAGGTCTGGCCGATCAGAAGCATCGTACAGAGTATATATAAGATAAGCATAATCAAAAACCCCAGTATTAGGTTAGCCTTGAAGAAGTGAACTGCAATCTTCAAGAAACGTCAGCAAGATTCGTAGTTTTTCACACAATTTAACCTGAAACACCTTCTTTTTATTATAATTAATCATCGTGAAAGCATTAAATCTATTAATTCCTATTTAATTTAGCCTTTTTTTTTTAAATCATAACAGCTTTGTAAATAGAAGAAAAAAATTTCGGGTACTTGAAAACTTTCTAAAATTATGATGCTAACCAGTGACCTTTGGGGTGAGACCAATCTTTATTTAGAACTTAACTTCCTCGAGAAATGTGTATTTTGTACACCTACTGCGAACGGAATGTTCTAGGACGACATGCAAGACCGTCCGGAATCGGCCAGGGATAGAGGAAATGATAGTAAAGCGTTTCCTAGAAATGTTCAGGATCATAAACAGGCTGAAATTTGCAGACAAAATTTAGTGAAATTTTACCGTACAGTCAGCGGAATTTTCAACTAAAATCTGCGTAGAGTTTTCGTCAAGTAAAAATGCTTCGACTTGAGTTCGACTAGGTGATTTCTTGAGTTCGTCTCCAAGACATCGATGACTATCTGCGTCTCAAAACTGAGTAAACATTCTTCAGTGAAAATTTGCAGATTTGTGAAAAGCAATTCCAATAAGCTTTTCAGGCTAATTTAAGCTTTTTTCTTAAGTAGTGTGCTAAACGTGTAGTGGGAAAATTAAAAAAGCTGAACTAATAAATCAATTTTACGGAGAAATGCGAGAAAGTAAACAACTGAATAATATTGAATGTACTCAAGAAGGATTAAGCTATGAAAAGTCTTATCGATGTAGTGAAGAAAATATTTAAGAAGGTCGACGTTAGTATATCGGGATTATGTATCATATCAACAAACCGGGTGGGCAAATCTAAATTTTCGAAAAACTGAAAAATAATGGTTAAATTAATCGCACCAAGATGAAGGAAATTGATTTTTGAGAACAGAGATAACTTAATAAGCCATAATTTGGGAATTTTAAATGACTTATCGAGTAAAAATGTGCCTAAACAAAAAGGTACAATAGTCGCCATCAGAGGGACTAAATTATGCAGAGAAAATAGATTTATCACGCAGCAAGACATTCAAAACATTCAGGAGGAAATAGAACCAACATGAATTAATGGGAATCAAAGAACCTCTATAAATACAGAAACGTAAACTAACTCATAAAATAGAATAGGGGGCACCCTGGAAAATTTTTTATTGGTTGGAAATACGGTGAAGTAAAACAAGCAGCTAGGCCAAGAATCTAAGGGAAATAGAAAAAATGTAGGGGTTAAAACAAAAACGTCTGGTAATTCGAATCTTAGAATAATTTTTGGGAATATTAGAGGGTTTATTAATAATGCCGATATTGCACCATTTACAATAGAATCGGATATTCTTTGCTTTATCGAAACATTCCAGATTTCCTAACTTGCCGGTAGTAGTGGGAAATTTTAGTTCGAGAATATGAAACCAGTGTTCTTTAGATACAGAACTTTTGGCAAAGGGGAAATACGCGTACCCATATTGACTGCATTCAGATCAGCAAATTAATAAGCGAGGATAAGAACTCTTAAATAATTTAGATATATTCTCATAGCTTCGGATCATATGCCAGTTATATTGAAATCGTTTTTGTGCCAGGACTTGACTAACGAAGAAACAACAGTGGGGGTTCTTGATCCTCTGAGATCAAAAAATGATGATGGGTTGCAGTTTAAACAAAAAATTGAACTTAATTTTTCAAATCAGCAGATTAGTAATAGTATTAATGAATTGAATAACAATATAACTAAAACTATATATGACGAGACTCATGGACTTGCAATGCTTAAGAAAAGGCCCAGCGCAGATAGTACTTAAAAACTTAATAAAGCATGGTATGATAGGGAATGTATTGAAGCTAAGTGGAGAGTGAGGATGAATTTGAGGAAATGCGCAAAAAAGAAGTTTTCCTCTTATATTTAAAATCTTTTCTTCTCCTTTCTTATTTCTCCTTGCTTCTCTTCTTCTCCATCTTAACCAACATTTGCTTCACCTATGACACTGCTCTTTTGTCCCTCCTTTCACGCAACACTACCTCCATGCTCATTCTTTCCACCTCTTCACACCCCTCCAACCAGTGCTCCACTTTTGCACGTCCCTTCCCGAAAAATTCACACATCCTCTTCTTCCTATAAATTCAGAACCAATCATAATCTTCCATGCATCCGTATTTAATTCTCGCTACAACTTCCTGACTTCCTTGCGCTCCTTTCTCACACAAATATGGCGCTCTCTCCCTTGGCATAATTCAAACATATTTTCCGTTAAATCTTGACTCTGTTAGTCTCTCCTCCCCTGCTTCCTTCTCTCTCCATGCCGTTTCTCTTAACCACCTTATATACCCTCCTTCCTTCCTCGTGCATCCTTCTCACTCCATATATTTTCAATCCATTCGTTCTAAAGTACGTGGAAAGTCCCTTTCCACCTCCATTTTCCCACCCCTACTTTTATTCTCCTTCCACCAACACTCCCTAACCAGCTTACTTCCACCCTCTTCTAAACATTTTTTCTCATATTCACTCTCCTGTATCGTATTTACCTCATCACCTACCTTCCCACCACACTTCCACTACATAAAATAAGTAACTCATCACTAGCGAATTAAAAAATTGTATTCTCCTTACAAAATCATCTGCGAACAACCTCTTTCCCAGCCACCACCTCCCTCATCACCACATTTGCCCTACTCTCTCTCTTTTGTATGCCCATTCAAACCCCATTCCTCCGAAACAGGAAGCCCAGATACACAAACTCTTTCACCTTCTGCTCTCTTTTTTCCTTTCGCTTTCACTCCCCTCCCTTATTTCTTCTACTTCCTTTCCTGAACCGATGAACTTCGACTTGCTCGCATTTAACTCTAACCTGTTTTTGTCCAAGTGTCTTCTTAACCGTTTTATCATTTTCTTTAAAGCCTCTTCACTATTTGCTAGCAGCACTATGTGATTTAAATATGCAAGCGACCATAACATGACTCCTTCTACCTAAACTGTTCCTACCACTTCGGCCACTAGCTTACTTTCCGTATCCGCGATTAGAATTGTAAAAAGCGTTGAGCTAAGAGGACACCCTTTCCTCAGCCCCCTATACATTCAAACATTATTCGAGATCCCCTCCCCTCCTCTCACTCTATCTTTTGTCTCCTCATATAACTCCCTTACCCTCTCGATCAGGCATCCCTCTACTCCCGTCTCTTCTATTACTTCCCACAACCTCCCCCTATCCACCGAAGTGATTCTGTATCCACCACGTGCTGCAAGACGTAAAGATTGTCAATATACTCCTTTCCTCCCTAAAGCCCGCCTGCCTCTCCGGTGTAATCCTTTCCCTTCAAAATCTGAAATGAATCATTAAAAACATTTCTCAGTTCCTCGCTCCCTATCTTTTCACTTATCCCCACTCTATGTTTCCTTAACCTATTAATTATTTTCGACACGTCCCTTTCTGTCTTAAAATTTCTCAACTCCTCTTCCAGATCTTTTTCCTTTCCCTGCTCTTTCCCCTTACATATTACCCTAAACTCCTCCCTCCTTTCTACGTACTACTCCCTTTTGCCAGTTCCTTCTCTTCATCTTACTAAAATACGTGTATTCTCCCTCTTCGTCCCCTGTTACCATGCCATTCGCTACCGCCCAGCCTCTATCCTCAATCCAGTCTATTAAAATCTCTCCATGTTTATTTATTATCTTATTCTTTGATTTCCTTTTAAAGCTCTCCCCTTCCCGGTACAGGCCACCTTCCCTTCCCATTTCTCTCAAAAAATCCTCCCCCAGTACCACCATACCCTTCTCTCTCTCTCTCTCTTCTAGTAGGTCTTACCCTTGTTTTAATCCTTTCCAACCCATCCTTATCGTACACAGTCACAAATTTATACGTTAGCTCTGCTATATTTACTGCCCTCATTTGCACGCCTTCCCTCTCTCCCTCTTCATGAACTTCTTCCTTTTAATCCATCCCTAACCCCTGTTATAATTCCCCCATTAGCCCTTCCTTTCCTCTGTACTCTGACCTGATTCCGTTCCCTGCACCTGTACCTCCTTGACAACTTTGGCTCTACTCTTTCCCATTTCTTTCTCTCTACCCACGCCTCTACAAATCCCACCGAATCAAATTCTTGAATATACCTGCAGAAAGCCTCACCTTTCTTGTTTACACCTGCTACGTTTCAGTATTGTGGCAACAAATAAGTCGAATCAAGATGTAAATATATTTTTTCGAGACGCATTGATCGACTTTTCTGAGTTTTAAAATACAAGAAGACTATAACTGGTCTATTCGTTCGCATTTTTGAGACTCGCCGAATAATTACAGTAATATATATGACATGTTTGTTTGCGTCTTGGACTCTTCGAATGACCTTTTGACGAACCTTCTAGAGCCTCTAATCATCAAGCAATACCGTTAAATTACTATATCATTAAGCAATTTACCTTTCGTGTTGTAGATTTGAAACAAAATTTTAAAATATATTCTTTATCTTTTTGATATGAGAAACACAGTTTTCATGTTGGAAATACAGCAGTAATCTATATAAAATATTTGTTCACGTCTTTGAGACTCATCGACTATCCAATTGAAAAACCTTTCATGACCTACCATAACCTACCAATTTCGGTTTTAAATTTCTTAACTAAGTTATAAGAGTTCTGCATTGTACGTAGTTTTTCGCGTCTTCGAGACGCGTGGATTGACCTATTGACGAACTTTCGATTACCATTCTCGGTCGATCAGTAGCGACTTAGAGGAATAATAAAAGCTTCATTGGTTGCATGAAGATTTTGTTTTTGATTTGGAATCTAACATAACCGTAAGTGAAAAAGTTGTTGATTGCAACAGAACACAATTAATGAAATGTTGGTGAGTTCTCTGAATTCCTGAAAATAAGATTTTTGGCAAGACCGAAACAGAAGCCAAAATCAAGGGCTCATTAGCGGCTTGAATTTACCCTAGGTCCCATAATGTAGGTTCTGCAATTTGATTGATAAAAAACGGGTTGCAAGCTGACTGCACATGAATGTAACACCGCCACACCTGTAAATTCGAAACTGTTCACTCTTTCTATTCCAGGTTTTTGTAGCAGTTAAGGGCTCATTTAGGGATGACGATGCCCACTAGGCCGAATTGTGTAGTACTTTTAGTTTTTTTAAACAATGAGCGCTCTGGTTTCACATCTGAAGCTGGCAATTATTTCTAGAATCATACCAAAATTAAGGGTTTTTTAAGGGCCGAAAGGTACCCTAGGTCCCGAATTTTAGGCTCTGAAATTACTCATAACTAAAATTTTACATAAACTGTTTAAACAGTTTATTGTTTTGAGCAATTTTTCTTAGAATAGATTTGAAAAGTCGCGATTTTTCAGAAATTCGAAACCTATTTTCAACTTTTCTATTAGAGCGCCGCAAGAATTAATTAAATTTATTAGAAATAATTTATTATTATTTATAATAACATTCTCTCAGAATAATGCTGATGACTTACAGGTTTTTCTCAAATTTTCTCTTTTTTGTGGTTTTTATTCTTTCTAGCATTTTAATTTTACAACGCTGCTCTATCAATTTTTAAAGTACTGCAAGATTTTGTGCTTTCCAAAACTTTTGTGAAAAATGGGACACAACATTTTTGTTGAACTATTGAACAAGGGAAATTCTTTTTCCTAGCAGAATTCCCACAATGATTATTGGTGATTTTAGTGTCCCTTCGGAGAAGGATGTCAGCATTATTTTTGCATATAGTTTGCTGCTCCTCTTGCTCTGAACGCCTGTCTGCTAATCGTCCCGCTATCAGGGAAAGTGTCATACAGAGCGGGTGTGAAAGCATCTACTCCAACAGAGTACGCGTTCCTATGGCACGATACAAATTTTGTATACTTAGAATTTGTCCTTGATTGCTCATCAGCCTTTACATTTTCTTCCAACCTTAGATACGGAGTGTGAAACCAAATCTGTCGAATCTCGCACCACTGACATATTACTCTACTGACCTGTGTGAGTTTTAGTTGCTAAATACCCCCATTCTGTTCACGTATGAGATTCCTGTCGTACTGTCCATCCTGAGAAGTATTTCACAATTTTTCTTTTGTAGAGCATTTTATACGAAAAAATGCTGCTTGGAGCTCTAAGTAATTTACGAGGTGCTTTGTTCTTCTCAGTTCCAGCATCCGTGATCTTTATGACCTTCCCGGTAAGAAGAGGAGAATTGAGAAAAATTCATAATCTGAATTCCCACTAATACGTAAATTTTCCTCCATCGAAAGTGTCACCAAAGAGTAGAAAAAAAGCAAAATATATTCTTTTTAATCGACATGGAAAAGTTTAATGAAAGCGTTTAGGAAGGAATTAAAAAATAAAGTAATGCAAAAGAAAGAATAGAAAGAAAGAGAATAATGTCACTTTGAAGACGCAAAACCTAGTCTCTTTAATCGATCAGTTATAAAATAAATAATTATGCTAATAGAAATAATTTGAAGTATTGGCAAAGAATATTTTTATAATTCTCTTTAATAAAGTACACTTTTTTACCTTACATAACATTATTAAATAAATGTATTATTATTTATTATATTATTAAATCTATCATTTGATTAAACAATATAAAACATTATAATTATAATTACTCCACCGTTATTGCAGACAAAATAATTGAAATTTCCAAACTTATATTCCCGTTTTAGAATTTCAGTGAGTGCTTGTCCAATGGCACCCATACCGGTCGATAGTTGTTTTTGATCTGCGACCCTAAAATCATCTCTTTTCTATTTTTGTTTGGTGTATTTTTTGTTGGTGGATATTTTTCCATAAGTTCTTTAAGGGTCTCTTTCGGCAAGCCTGATTTAAAGATTTTTATCCATAAATCTGCTACTGAGACAACAATTGGCGGAGACAGCCCTCTTTGTTGCGTTTTTCAGTCTTACCGACTGATTTCTCTCTATCGGAGCTCGAATTGTATCTTGAGCTGCAATTTTCAGATATGTTCAATTTCTCGAGTCGGATGAATGAGAACTGTTGCTTAAGGACCATGAACTATTTTTCTCTGACTCTCATGTAAGTTGTGACGTTTCTAGCAGAAAACGCGCACCATCTTTTTCCCGAGAAGGTCTAGATTCCTCTGGGGTGTGACATATCTCTCGGATAACGCATAAAACCCTTTTTTTAGGACACCTGAATTTTGGGCGAACTGGAGATCCCGACGATGAGCTGGACGATGAACTTCTCGATGTCGAACTTGAACGCTTTCTGCGTCTCTTGGCATGTTTAACTTTCTCTTGTAGTTTTAGCAGATTCTTTAGGATTCTTTCTTCTTTTTTATGCTTTCTCTAATTACCTCATCATATTACATAGAAATCTTCCTTTATAGCCTTTATGTGATAATTAAAATTATTATTCAATATTTTTGAGTGTCTGCATGGAAAGGGCTCTTGTGGACACTTCTAATTTCGGGCATATTCATGTTTTTCTAAGTCAGGGTCAAAATTATTATTGTCGGATTTAGTTGGGGAATATGATGAAGACCTTTACTGAATTTGTTGATACTACATTTATGTGTTAACTAGCAAGCGGTAGTGGGTATTTTTCATTTTCAAAGAACAAGTGTAACATGTGTTTTTAAAATTAAAGGATTCGTCTTATGCTTAAAATGTTTGAAGCTTATCTGGCTATTTAATTCTGTACGTAACTCCATGCCGGTCTTAAGTTGTTTCTTTGAATAAAAAGTTAAAGATAAGCAGAAAAATTAATACAAAAGTTATTATGAGAAAAAAGTTATAGAGCATAATAAGCGTGTATGCAGTTATATTATTTATTATTATTATTGTTCTGTGTTGATACCGTGACAGTCCCTAATGCTTGGGTGAGCCCGTTGCGTCCCCTTTTAAGAATTAAGCTTATACTGCACTGCCTGTGAGTATTACACATTTCTCCGCAATCGCAGAGCAGTGACAAAGGATATGAGTAGACGTCTCGTTATTCTTTCCGCACAGATGACAGAGGGAATTTTCTTCAAGCCCTATCTAATGTTTGTGGTACCGGAGGTTTCCGTGTCCTATAAACATTCCTGTTTAGGACTTTGGCTTCGTTTCTCCCGAGCTTGGGTAATTCTTTCGTTCCGTGAGATTTTAGCTTTGAGCCCAAGAGTGTTTTAGCCTTAGTGGGGCCAAACCCCACTCATTTTGTTGTTTCTCGGTCAGTCAACTGTTAATATCATCAGTGACTAACCTACTGTAAATGCTTGCAACTGGTTCAGGTCCAGGAAAATTTTCTTTTGCTGCTAGTTTTGCTAGCCAGTCCATCATGTTATTCCCCTTGATCCCGTTGTGTCCAGGGATCCGACACAGAGTGACACGGTTGTCTATTGCTAGCTTATCCAGTGCCTCAAAGCACTCTCAAAACTAGTAGCAATGTGGTCTTTGTTTCTATCAGGGCCATTATAGCAACCCTACTGTCTGAGTAGATATGAATGTTTCTTGTATTGCCATACTCATTTGATTTGTAGGCGCATTGGAGTATGGCCATAATCTCAGATTGTAGAACTGTGGCGCAGTACCCCATCGCCATTATGAATCACATTCCATTTCTTCTACGACATACACCAGCTCCTGCGTTTTTCTTGTTTCTGGAACCATGTGTAAACCAGTTGTCTCCATCACTGGGCAGGTGTGCGGCACCGTTAAGCCATTCCTCTTTTGTGCATAGGCTAATTCGATACTTCTTGTCCCTGAGCATGCTTAGTGTTGGCCTCGTCACAATCTCGATTGGTATCCGCACTACTGTCAAGATACTGATATCGAATACCATATTTAGTATCCAGGCTGCCTTCGCAGCCACGGCCTTGATTGTGAGATGAAGGGGCTCCAAATCTGTTAGTGTTTCCAGAGCCATCGTGGTTGTCGACTTCGAGGCTCCAGTGATGTCTCTTAGAATCAGTCCCCTGATCCTTTCCAGTCGAGCCTTCACAGTGGACAGTTCGACCCTGCTATACTAAACCACCGCTGCATAGTTTAGCCTGTGTCGCAGAACCGCTGTGTAGATCCGGTTTCAAGCCCCAGTTTTTTCTTATGAATCCTATAGAGCCAAAAAGTCGCTTCTAGATTTTTGAATTTGTTTTCCAGGTGTTCGTTCCACGACAGCTTCTTATCCAGAATTACTCCAAGGTATTTGGCTCGTCCTTTGATTTCCAGTTGTTGTCTGGGCGGTTTCAATGTACTCGTGGTTACCCACTTATAACTTCTGATAAACACAACTGCGTCTGTCTTACTGGGATTGACTGATAGTCCAGTATTCTACTAACACGAATCCACTATCTTCAATGCTTGCTGCATTACCCCGAAGAGCACATCCAGGTGCTATGCGCATACGATAACCAGTATATCGTCCGCATAGCGTATAACGTGGTGGCCTTAATTCGTGAACAGATGAAGCAGTTTATCCACTGCGAGACACGACAGCAGGGGTGATAAAGCACCTCCTTGCGGACATCCTGAGTCAACGGTTCCTAGTGGTGCCGTTCGATACGATACGTCTCGTGCTCGTGTCGGGATCGAGTCGGTTTTTTCTCGGGTCGAGATCGTGTTTCCAATATGCGTGCTCGGTTTTCTCTCGGCTCCACTTTGTCTTGGGAAGTCGATATATCGGCTCGGGATCGTGTCGGGTTTTCGATACACCTTCGCCAGATGTATCTGTGACGTAGCAAGCAGCGGTTCACAGTAGGGTGAAATGAAAAATGATGTTCAAAGTGACATATAGAATGCAATA
>JAAAKG020025417.1:0-19993 GCA_010014905.2 Druon quercuslanigerum | reverse complement strand
GTATGTATATATATATGTGTATGTGTATGTGTTTGTGTTTTTGAGAGAGAGAGAGTATGTATATATGGGGCGTTATTACTGAAGTGACCCACTCAAAAAGCCAAAGTTTTATGATCTAAGTTAAACTTAGGCAAAGTGTTGTGTTGTTGGGTAGTAGCTTATGGAGAGAAATTTTTGGAATTCGGATGATTATTAACCGAGGGAGAGGGAGTGAAAGTTTTGGGATTTTCGTGGATATTGTCTATTTCGGCGATTTTTAACTCTTCTAATAGCGATGACAAAAATTTGTCAGTATATTTATAGTTCGTGTGTATATTAGTTCGTGTCCGTGCTTTGCTTCGGAAACATTCGCGAAAGGTCTTGATGACGTCACGATTGCGCAATAGTCTGAAAACAAATTCATGTAAATAGACTCAAGGTTATCAGATACATGTGTCCAGGTTAAGTGAGAAAAACAAGGATGATTTATTCCTTCCTTCTAGATAAGGCAAAAGAGAGTTATCAAGCCAGGGATACGAAGCCACTTTTACAAGAGAGCTATATACTGACATCCAGAAAATTCTACAGCTTACTTCACCGAATAATATTGTGCATGTTTGTGTGTATTCATGTGTAGATGACTTCCAGAACATTGTTAAATCATCCTGAGGATATCACAGCATGTTAATATTAGTAATATTGCTTTTTTCTAGCTAAAACATTCGTTTAATGCGATAAAAAGATGCAGGTGTATAGGTGACATTTGATATGCAGAAAAACATATGGCATCCTGTTTTTACTATTTATTCAATGCGTAAAAAATTTCTAAAAAATTCTGCATTCTAGAATCTTTCTGAAAATTATAGATAAAAAATATTTAAAGTTAATCAAAGGGAAGAAAGGTATCTAAAATCATAATAAAATCATTCCTTATGCTGACTCAAATTTTCAGGGATCGCTTTATTCTGGTATCAAGTAGCGAGCCTGCGGAGACTAGAGATAACAGCCACACGCGTTTAAACGTTTAGAAGCATTTATACATCGAGGGCTTAAGGCTGTATACATTTCATTATCCTATGCTTTCATTCTCTATAGAGATCACTTCTTTTTACAGCTCGCTTTCGTAGTCAAGCGACAAAGCTTGATATTCATTCTTTTTCCATATGCTTTCCGTCCGTCAACCTCTGAAGGAGGTATATGTAACAAGATACTGTCAAAAATTTCGAATCTCGAAAGAGATTATTGATTCGATCAAGAACTTTAACTGCAGCCTTATGATATTTGTTAATGCGCAGCAAAACATTCATCTTGAGTTTTCAGAAGGAGATATCTGAATCCTCATCATCATTTAAAATGAAGATTGCAAATTTTTAGTTCTTCAAATAGTGTAGGGAATTGTCATCGTAATCCTCAATAAATAAGTCGTGTATTTAGCGTATTGCAATGATTCTTCTTAAAAGGATTGATGCATTTGTTAGGGCAAGCATAGGGTGGATATGGAAGCTGAAGTTCGAAAACTGTTTTTTAAGTGATATTTTATGCTAAAGTTAATTTTTTAAATTCATAAGTTGACAAATCCCAGCTACAATCAAAGACGAATACATGGCGATTTTTTTTGTGAGTGGGTGTCTGCTGGTAGTTTACCTTCCGTAAAAAAACTAATTAGTGGTTTTCGGTTCATGGTAACATAAACTGAATTTGACGTTGCATTATTAAGGGCATAATTCCTCATTCAAACTAATAATTCATGTCTTAGCAATAACGTCATCAAGACTTAAATATGAGAAAGGTGTCAGAGGAGAGTTTTACTACTGTAAAATGTTAATTGGTAGTTTTCAAATCAGACTTATACAAAATAAACGTGATTAAACATCACCAAGTGCGTAGCTACTTATTTAAAATAATTAATCAGGTCCTGTCAATTCCAGGTGATGGACAGCAGTGCACAGAGCAACTGTGCATGAGCCCATCTGTGCACATCGGTGGCCATAGACACAACTGTGAACGTTGCTAGCCACAGGCACGACTGCGTTCGTGATGATGTACAAGATCGATGGGTATATCGCCGTATTAGTAAAAAGGATTCGATGATGTTTATCTGTAAGCTTCATCAGGGTCTGAGTGGTAACTTTTTAAAAGTTATTTTTGGATACGATAGTAGGCAAAATGTGAGTCTTATTATTTCTATTGTGAGCAGATCTTTGATGACACGTTTTGTTCCCAACAACATAGGATTCACGACTGTAACACGAGGAAATATATACAGAGACATGTAACGGACTTCGCAAATTAACTTTATAATCCCACTCCTAAAGTTCCAAAAGTGATTGCGTCTATAGATGAAACTTATGTACACTTGTCTAACTCTCAAAGTAATGATGCTGCCATGCTTACTAATAAATTCGAAATCGATGTTGATAGGCCGCGAGAATGGTTTGAAAACGATGACATGATCATTATGGACCGTGGTTATCGTAATGCCCTACTGCTTCTTGAAAATCTTGGCATTGACCATAAAATGCCACCTCTGTTAGATCGTGCACAAAGGCAATCTGATACAGAAGAAGCAAATGACTCAAGATTGATCACTAAGACAAGGTGGATCGAAGAGGAACAAAAAGGCTACATAAAATCTGTGTTTAAGTTCTTCGAAAATCTCATGAACATAAAACATGCCATTAACATCGGGGATTTATACCGTATTGCTGGAGTGATCCTCAACAAGTATCATCCTTGCATACAGAGGACTGGACCGACCGTACACTTAGCTTAAACAACGTTACGAAAATCACGTGAACTCAACGTCGTCCAGGCCAGAGTTACAATTGACAACCCTAGGCTGGATATGAATTATCTGAAGGAACTGACGATAGGAATGTATCAGCTGAATCTAACACGAACTTACATTCAAGATAAGCTTGACGGGGAGCGAATGGAAGATTTGGAGTTAGACAAACTTGTTGATAAACCGGTTATATTCAGAGTGCGAGTGTATTCTCGTTTCAGACGCGCAACGAAATATCAGATCTGAATATCCTATGCAGAAGATAATTTGGTTCAAATAGCCCATGATCAAAAGCTACAGCTGGATGAAGCACAAAACTTGCAAAACTGGGACCAGGACAGTATTCAAGCAGATCTTTGATCAGTAATATTGCAGATGCAAGTTAAAGGGAACAGTAGAATGATATACCAAAACTCGTCTCGTTTGAGCAAACTAATTCTCATTGTTGTCTTTACTGGCCAGAGCGTCATCCAATACCAAACCATACACTAATGTTTCTATAACTGGTTCCAATACTTCCCGAATTGCCTTCATTGGTCGGATCACATCATAATCTTGCCTAAGCTGGCTGGAAAATAGCAAAATATTGCTATTATAACCCTGATCATTCTTTAATCTTGCCTTAACTGTTTGGATAATACTTGGATATACTTTGGATATCGTACTGATATTGTATTCATTACCTGGATTTCTTTACTTAATTAGATGGACAAAGATTTGGGCATGACATTAATATTATCGATTAGGAGGCCCTAAGCTACAAAACATTATATAGACAGCGAGTTCGGCATGATCCCTGAGCGTGATGCCAAGCAGTCCTAGAGGGCCCATGGAACTCCTCTAGTTTGAATGAAACGTTAACTTTAGTACAAAATCCAAGAAAAAGTATCCTTTGCTTGACGTTAAGACGTGGATATTATTATTGGAAGGATCCTTAACTGCAAAATGTCAAAGGGACAGAGAGTTTGGAATGATCTCTGAGCGTGATTACAAATAATCTTTGAGGGTCCGTGGAACTCCTCTCGCGTCCATTAAAAGTTACATTTGGTCGCTCCTATCTCGAAACCTGGCGTTTTTTGGACCTAAGTTCTAAAGACTTGATTTGATCAGGATAATATAAACTACATTATACTACAGTTTCAGGCCATTTTATTGGGACCATATTTCCCATTGATGTGAGCAACGTCCTTTGAAACTTATATCTATGATGACCACGGTCTTAATTTCTTTCGTATTATAATATGACGAGAAACAAATGTAAAAAGAGTGACTTCCGAAAATACATATATATTAAAATGTTGAGCATGCGCTTGATTAAAATATTTGTTATGTATCAACAAATTTCATGTGACGAAAGCT
Source organism: Druon quercuslanigerum (assembly GCA_010014905.2). Classification (NCBI taxonomy): domain Eukaryota; kingdom Metazoa; phylum Arthropoda; class Insecta; order Hymenoptera; family Cynipidae; genus Druon; species Druon quercuslanigerum. The sequence goes on along the minus strand of JAAAKG020025417.1, from coordinate 15,870 downwards.
CATTTACGCGAGCATATAGTATCATTATTTTTCGTGAAAGCCATAGAATGAACGTGTAGCACGTTGTGCTACGGGCAGGGCTTTGCAGCCAGTGTGATAAGCGTACCAGAGTACTCAACACTTATTTTCATAAAGTAAAACTTTGAATCTCACTTTATCCGACTTTGAAATCTACATAGTCTGATAAGAAAGCACCTAAGCTTTCTTTTAAGACCAAAAAAACGTGTCTCACTTCAAAAAGTCAAATGTATTTTTGACCTTCATTTTTGATAACGCCCCATATATATACATAAATTATAGAATTTTATTTACCAATAGAATTAAGGACAATTGCGAAGTTGAAGACTGTAGTATAAGCGACCCTCATTTTCTCCACGTAGAGAAAAAACTGATTGATCTATTAATGAAGAATATAGTTAACGGTGTGATGAAAGAGTAGTCTATTGACTAATTGTTGAATATATAATATATCCTATAGCAGTGATCTTACCGATTACACGCTTATTTCACACCCGCTTGCACTACTAAATATTTGCATCTGATTAGAATCAGTTCCAACAATAAAAACTAAAGAAATATTCTTGTCATAGGCGAGGGATTGTTTAGAAGTAAACATAAACAAGCTATTCCTTTCTTAAAATGTTAAAGTCACGGGATCTTGAATAAATTGTTGTCAAAGCCCGTATTAGTAGAGACACTGCGTTAACATCACTATCAGTGATTGTTTTCAGTTTGTTTATAACCATTGATAAAGATTATACAATTTCTGCACTATCAGCTTTGTAGTTGAAAATTGTCAAAAAAGTCGTTTTATTTTATAATCATATTTGTCTAGATTAGCTCCTAGCGGATTGTAAAATAATCAACAGATTGAAAGTATATAGTGTAATAGAGTTCAATGGATGTAATTTTTGGTCTTAGGTCTTAGGTTTACCCTAGGTTTTGATTATTTTTCACTTAATAATAATGCTTAAAATCAAAGGAGTATTTTCAGGAAGCAAGCGTGAGGATTTAAAAAAATGCATTTTCTTGACAATTTAAAGCTAACCTTGTTTGCATCCTCAAAGATGAAGCTTTGTAATGATAAAAATTTCAAAAAATTTTCAATTTGATTAATTGAAGGTTACACAAATAATAAATGCCAAGTGCAATATTATGAATAATTATTTAAATATATTAGTGTGCGTAAATGTTACACTATTCTGTAAATACGATAACTTGAAAATGGTTGCAGATAAATTGATGAAAGGACCCCGCAGCAAATGTACATGAAATGGCTTTAGGTCGATTTTAAATAAACTTCGTAAAACTGTAGTTCTCAATGTCATGATCAAAAGTGTTATCGGGCACAAAGTCCTAAAATGGACAGTTTTTGAGTTATAGAAGGTTAAACATCCAACTCTTCTAAGAAACATTACCAAATACTTCGAAAACTGCAGCTCTGCGAAAAAAAATGTTCGTTATGAAAGTTCTTGGACTTTAACGGGAAAATGCAAAGAAAGTCATGGCCTTAAGACGCAGGTCATTTTTCAAGGTCATTCAATGTGAAATTGTCATTTATTGCTAATATTCAGCCAATAAAAACAAGATATGAAGAGGAAATCAATATAGAACCCATAAAGGCAAGAAATGAGAATGTCTTAGTCAATAGCCAGCCAATGAAGGAAAATCATGAAAAGCATAAAAAGAATGAGATTAAGTCATTATCTAGCCAATGAAGGCAAGTCATGAGCGAGATTTAGTCATTATATAACCAATGAAGGCAATATATGAGCAAGACTGAGCCACTATCCGACCAATAAAGGTAAGTTATGACCAGGATGTTGTCAAATACTAGCCAATAAAGGCAAAGCATGAGCGAGATTTAGTTTTTATCTAGCCAATAATGGCAAGAGATGACCAGCATGTCGTCGATTCTAGACAATGAAGGCAACTTCTAGTAACTGAATATTTCTTGCTGGTAATCAATTTCCTGTGTCATTTATGGTCTGAATCAGTCTTTGTGATGAAAAGCAAATTCTTTCTTGATGCCGCGCATACCCCAAGAACCATAATATACTGCTTACATGTGCACATGTTCCAAGCGTTCGAGCACCTGACTGGCATGTACAATAATATCCTCCTATAAGAGTCAGTTCTTCATCGTCAGCTATACCATCGTCCATGACATCATCACCGTTTGGCCTATAAGCAATCCGGAGTTGATGCTTAGACGCGTTTCGAAATCGATTATCTCCTTGTAGCATCTCAATGTGGAATTCTTTGTCATTGTCTCTTTGCAGTTTGTCTTACACGTGAGAAGGTGCAAGTTTAACTTAATAAACCCTAAATGTGAGTTCTTTTAAGAATTTGAGTGTCAGGACTGGGAAATATAATAATTGGCCCGCATTTAATTGAACCCATCGTTGGGCGTTCCTTGTCTTATGGTTTTCAGCCTCAACCATCGCTTGCACGACATTCAGTTCCTTAGATTTTTCAAGTTATTCATTGGCCATTTCGGCATCAGCTCCTTCCATGAAAAATTAATGGATGATATCTGTTAATTATAGTTCCAGCTATCTGACGAAAATCGCCTAGATTATGAAAATGTTGTATCTGTACTACTTGCTGAAAGAATTTCAAAATTTATTTGATGTTTTCGTTCCTAGCTTCGACATTCCATCTAGATTTTGTCACTAGATGCGATTCGTTAGCATCTTCTGTTGTAAGTTGGTGCTGATGTCGTGGAAGAAGAGCTGGCATTTTCCAGATAATACCCAAACGTGCCAAAAGATTAGTGGCATCTCGGTATCCCCTACCAACAATGACAATATCGTCTTATTGGAACCACCTTCTCATTCTGTGAGCGTCTATTGCAAATGCATGTTGTATTATAGCCGCATCATTATTAAGGCTGTCAGAAAAGTGCGGTCCTTGAATGTCGAGAATGTAACCATCAGGTGCAGCTATTAATATAGGTTTGACTGAGTGCCGTCCTTTTGTGAACATAATATGACTGTCGCAGAACCCTGAAGTTGCTGCTCTTATGAGTGTACAAGTATGAGCCATCAGTACACGCAATAACTCGAGCATTTTGTGGTTCCAGTTTATATAATTATAATTAGCGAAATCAGCAACATGCCTGGCAATATAATCTTTTCTCACAATTGCGTCAAATCCGATGTTGTTAGGTACGAAACGTTGCATTAAAGATTGTCTGACTGTAGCGATGGCTCCACTAACTGACTGTCTACTTGAATATTGGAACATGGCCTTGAGAAAAGCATCCGATAGACCTTGACGCAGTTTACATAAAAACATCAGCAAATCTCTCTTTTCCACATAATTGTAACCACCTTCACGGGGCACTCTATCACAAAAAGTGAACAGTTCTCGAAACTGCTCTTTGGTTACAGGACAAAGACATTCAAATTCAGTGTCAGACAGGCTATTTTCGCCAACAACTCTAGCCTGACTTAAAGCTACTTTTTTAAGTCCTTGCAAAAATGGTTGCAACAGTGGGCCTCTGATTACGTGTGGCCTGTTAATGAAACGTAGGCCCTCTAAAAATGGCTGCAGAATTAAACCTTCATCATTTAAATGACGCGGGCATGATCCTACGCTTTCTGGTATGTAAATATTGCATAAAATAAAAAAATGTGCTTTGCATTTGACGGATAATCTTTTTGTATTAAATGCGGAATTGCTGAGAAGGCAAGCGTCACTTTTAGTCTGCGTTAAGACATTCAGTCTTTAACATGTGGGATCCTCCTCCATAGTAGCGATTTCGTTACAAATCGATCGATTGCAATTAGAGCATATCTTTGTCAAATGGGTAACTTCTAATGGCAGTCTTTGTAATCCATGTCGTATGTGAATAGCGATTTCCCTTTTGCCAACATTTCCATCTCCGTCGATTCGAGTCATGAGACGAGGAGCAAATCGTCCATCACAAACGTAACACCGTGAGAGATTTCTAAATGCCATTGTGATTAAAGATTCACAATTATAGAATGCAAGTACTTAATTGGGAATTGCTTTAGTATACACACTTTACTAACACTATACAAAAAAAATACACTCACTATGCAATGTAGCGGGTCTAAAGTGTACTCATACATGAAGTTACATGGTTAATAGAAAAAATAAAACAGAATAACAAAATCACATGTAGCAATCTGCCTCGCAGTATCGTGAATGTGTACGCAGAAAGCAATCACCAATTAAAAGAAACAAAATAACAGCCAAAACAAGTGTACCACACTGGCCCGCTGCAACGGGAATATGTACTCAGAAACAAATCGTCCGTCTTTTGTGAACACAAAATGACTCGCACAAAAATAATAGCAGAGCTCTCAAGTTATTGTTCTTATGATTATAAAAGTACTGATGGGGTTTATCACACCTGCGCGCTGCGCGCGCCAACACCCATTTCATATTATTTTGTTTTATTTTTTGAGGGGGGGAGGGGGTCAAAAAGGGCGTAAGTTACGTGGGAGTCAAGAAGGACGTGTCTTGAAAACATCCTTTTCATGATTTTCCTTTATTGGCTGGCTATTGACTAAGTCATTCTCATTTCTTGCCTTTATGGGTTCTATATTGATTTCCTCCTTATGTCTTGTCTTTATTGGCTGGATATTATCATTAAATGACAAGTTCACATTGAATGACCTTGAAAAATAATCTGTGTCTTAAGGCTATGACTTTCTTTGCATTTCCCCGTTAGAGCCCAATAACTTTCATACGAAACATTTTTTTCGCAGAGCTGCAGTTATCAAGATATTTGGTAATGTGACTTAGAAAGGTTTGATGTTTAAGCCTTTATAACTCAAAAACTGTCCATTTTTGGACCTTGTGCCCTATAACACTTTTGATCGAGACATTGAGAACTACAATTTTACGAAATTTAATCAAAATCGACCAAAAGCCATTTCACGTACATTAGCTGCTGGGTCCTTTGGAGTGCACTTTGCATCTTTTTTGCACTTAATGATATTTTGAACATGGGAATTTATGGTAAACTTTTTTTGTGAACATTATTCCTAATTTATGCAAGAACATAAAAGATCCTTTGGTTTGACGAGAGTCGATTGATTTTTAATATTAACATATTTTATTAAAGAGTAATGAAGTTATGATCATTCAGATTATTTTAAAAATTTATTTTTATAGTAAAAATTTTCTCATTCGCATAATATAAAGTTAATGCAAGAACAGTAAATATTCCTTGATCCCAGAAAAAAACAATTGACATATAATATTAATCCATTGTATTGAAGAGTAAGGATGATATAGTTATTTATATAACTTGAAAAATCTACTTTAGACAGAAATTTTTTTAAAATTAACATTAGTCAAAGTTTGTTCAATAGGAAAAAAGATTTCTTGATTTGACATACAGTAAAATCAGAATTTGAGCCTCCCAGATTTAGACATTCTGATAATTGACGCTGTGCCACGATTGCGGATAAGAGTGTCTTCGGTGGAAGTGTTGTGCTCACTCAGCCGTCAAAAAACAGGAGCTTTGTGGTAACGCACTATGCCCTAAAGACCTACCTGTGTAACTGCGTCATGAATTTCGAACTGTTTACTCGAAGCTAGATAGACACAAAAATAAGCACGATGGTGAGCTCACGTCGAGCAGCAGTGGGACTTCGATGCCGTTGGTCAGCTGAAGCCCATGGAACTGATTGGATTAATTCCTGCGATCGAATGACCTTATCGTTGACCTTGTACACAGCGTCATCTGACACGCAAATATATATCGCGAATTGGTATCTCGAAGTTATTAAAACAATGTTAATGAAAAAGAGCAGTGTATATTGATTCATTTTATTGAAAAAGGTTATATTACAGTTTGAAATTAATTATTTGCCACAAGGTCGACTCTTTCTATATCACATGGCAGAAAGAAAATTTGATCGACTTCAGACATCAGAATCCTACAGTAGTATTTTATAATTTAAAACTGCTACTTGTTGACGTAAGGATAGTAAAGACTGTGTTTTTCTTGGACAGCTGATTTAAAACGTATAAAAGTAATTTTCTGTTAAATAACTGGTTTGTATGAATGGTTATGAAACTGCGTCGCGTGCATTATATGAGATTACACAGAAGTGCGTACTTTCTTACTTACCGTGTTGACGTGCGTTGTTTCTGTTTGTAATAGTAATGTATTTTTGGATATTGCTGTCTTCGAATGGATTAATTAGGTGAGCGACAGAGTATCGAGACCAATTATTTAAGAGGAAACGCGCCTTTTAGGAGAAGGGGAAGGTATTTCAAATTGTTTTGGTGCATTGTTTCTTTCTTTTTTTAAATAAATGCATAATATCCGTTGCTCCAGTCCGGGTTTCTATACCTGCTCGACAGCTGTGCGGCGCGTTTAGCGTAGTTTTGCGAGTTTTGCGTAGACAAATACAAAAAGATGCTCTAGATAATCTTGATGAAACCTTTTTGTTCTATGGACTTGGCATCGACAAATATGTATAAGTATAAAAGAATTATCGAGTTTTATTTTAAATTTTTTAGAGTGCAAAACTTTAAAGCGTTTGCCTAAAATTTGAATTTTATGAAGTCCGTGTACGCCATATCTCAAAATCTACTGGGTCAATCGTTTTACAATAACAAATTAGCATATTTTTTTTGCGAAAATCTGTTTTTTGGCTTCGAAGTGCTTCTAATGATTCTCTTGCGAGTTATGATGTACACCGCAAAACAACTTTTTTAGCGGCTCCTCCGGCGATTCACTCTCAATTTCTTAATTTTTAATATTTGGCAATGAAAATTAAGGAAAACATTTTTCGACTGTTGCATTATTTTTTGGAAATTTACTAAATAAACCCACACTACCTGCATCCAAAAAAAAAATACTTAAAAACATGCTTTTTCACCGAATTAACCTTACCGCCCCCCTTAACTATGGGAAAACCATCTAGATTATTAGCAAAACGACAATTTCTTGATATTGAGAAATAGATAGTAAAGATAATATTTTGGATGAATTTTTCAATCTTATATTCATATTACAATTCTGGACAACTAGATAACCTCAAATGTATGAAATGGACCAGGAATCTAATATGGGTATTAGATTTTAAAATATAATATATTAATAACGTCCTTCTTGAAGTGGACTGATCTTTCAAGGAGAAAAGGGATGAGGGTGGTGAAGGAAAGCCAAAATGGTGATTTGGTGGAGAAAGGCTTCTTGCGGTTTCCCCCACTCCGAAGAATGTACGGATACGCGCTTCAATAGGATTATTCAATGCTGTTCTTCTGTGTCTGCTGGGTTCTTTGCCTCGTCTCTTTGCTTTCCAGCTTTGCAGAATTGATTTGATTGTCAAGAAAATAAATAATAATATCCCAGGCAAGCAGTTTGACAAAATCAGATAATAATAGGGTAACCGCAGTCGTAAAAATGATAAAGTTATATATGCACTAACAGAACATAAAACAACACATAAAGATATTGCACAAAATATTAAATATAATATATAAATATATAAAATATCATATATAATAGATTGTAAGGTAAACGTCTATCCCCTTACGACTAGCAACCCTAGGTACCCAGCCGAATATCAGGCCCAGCCTCTAGGCGCCGCGTAGAGCGCAGTCGCGAGCGTACCGCCCACACTTTTCCGCGAGACGCGGGGGTGTACACGGGGAATCCTCCTTTAAAAAGGGGGTGCTCAGCCTAAAATGGCATTAGGGGGCTCGCTGGTGAGCGAGGGTGAACCAGTTTCACATTGAGTTCAGGGCTAAGACCTAAAAACTCTTAGTCCCTGTAGTTAGTTGAAACTTGTCCTGGATAAAATCGCATGGACTGGGTGGTTGTACCATCCAGATCTGAAGTGAGTATCCAGGCATTGGCACTCTCCCTCGTTGAGTAAACAGGGTTCTAAGGGTAAACCAAGACATCCTTGCCGAAGGGCTAGGTAATCTGTTAGGGTAGTCTAAAGTGGTAGTATGTTGAGCTTGGCTCCAACTTCCTTTAGCTACATCGAAACCTAGAATCATTGAACTCGAGAACGGACAGGGTAAGTGTCGAAAACCATCATACGTTGCCTTTTTCAAGTAATTATCAGTTACAGGGATAATTGTGATCTGCAATCGGACTGCAAACGTTGTATTTTAGTTTGTCCTATTTTTTAAAATTGATACTGTCGAGGATTGGATTTAATATATTCTACTTGATAATTCAACAAGACTGGGCGGCGGACGCCTACTGGAGTTCTGCTGATTTCTTCTCGGGTCAGTGGGGTAATAATCCAGCTTTACATGTTTATTTTCACTCGGTTTCCAGACTTACCAGTATGTCTATATATTCCAGTAAGAACAATAGAACGCTCCAATATTGCAAAGACTTCACCATTGGCTGTTGATAATACAATTTGTTCTTGCGTTGGCATAGGCCCAAAAGCTTGCCTTCCGGTTCTTATTTTAAGTGGTAAATCGTTGTCAAAAGTGTATTTTCGAAATTTGAATATCCGGCGTGGACTCTCATTAGTAAAAATACGAATACATTTAAATTGGAAAAGTGCATATCCATGTCCGTCGGAACGAACAACACTTGTCGGAGAAGTAATAAACCAAGCTACAGGAGTGCGTCTGTCAGGAAGAGCAATGAACCTGGAAGGAGGAGTCCTGGACCTGTCATCAAGAGCAGGCTCGGCAGGAGGATGATACCTCTCAGATGTTTTATTTCTGTCAAAAGAATAAAAAGATCCGACACAACAAACACAAGGAATAGGGTCTCCATTCGGTAGACATACGAAAGGTGAACGTAAATCTACAATTAGAAATCTTGAATTAAATTTTTCTAAGATTGGTATTTTATGCACAAAAAACGTTGATCCTTAAAAGTACGCCAAAATCAGTGCAATTTTTAGTTACAACAAAAATTAGCCTCGAAGTGGGAGTTTAGTATAATATTTTCAATAATTTATTAGATCATTCCCATGTAGTAATTTACTCTCACGAGTGTTATAATATGCATAATTAATTTATGCACAGCTTAAAAATATTTTTTAGAGTGAATTGTAGTTTTATCATTGTATTTACCTATTAAAATAAGAATGATTGCCAAGTTAAAGACCAGAGTATAAACGACTCTCATTTTTGCCAATAAAAGGAAATTTCAATAATCTATCAATAAAGAAGTTAGTTAACAGTAAAACAAAAAAATTGTCTAGTTCTTATTTATAGATTATACAATATATCCTATAGTCGTTATTTCACAGATTGCAGGCGTCGCATTTATACATCTGAGATATTTAGGTTTGATTAGAGTCAGTTTCAAGGATAAAAATTTAATTGGAATCGTTAAAAAGACCTTAAAATGACGTATTTTAAATCCTTTGTAATATTTTGAAATCCGTTGCAAATTTTCCAAGCTTTTATAAATTTTCAAAGTTATTTAAAATACTTTAAAATCTTAAAAATCTTCTGAAATCCTTAAAAAAATTTGAAATCTTTTAAAATAATTTAAAAAATTGCAAGCGCCTAAAAATTTTTGGAGTTCTTGAAAATATCCTAAAGCTTTTTTAAATCCTTTAAAATTTCACGAAATTGTTAAAACCTATTTAAAATTTCGGAAATCGTTATGAAAATCCTTAAAAATGAAATGCCTTGATTTTATTAAAAGCCATTTAAATATTCCTTTAAATACTTTGAAATCCCTTAAATTTACTAAAATATATTGAAAATGCCTATAAATCTTCTAAAATGCGCTAAAAGATTTAAACTCCTTTTAAATCTCTTGAAACCTCTTCAAATTTTTCCAAGCTCACAAAAATTTCTGAAAGATCTCGAAAATACTTTAAAATCTTTAAGAATCTGTGAAATCCTTTGAAATTGTTGAAATATATTGAAAATTCCTGGAAATATTTGAAAATGCTATAAGATATTTGAAATACTTTGGAATCTATTAAAATAATTTAAAAAAATTTAAAGTTCTTTAGAACTCATTGGAGTTCTCGAAAATATTTTCAAATATTTCAAATCCTATGAAATACCATAAAATTGTTGAAAAATAATAAACATCTCTAAAATCGTTATGAAAACCCTCGATAATTCATTTAATTTTTTCAAATATTTGGGACTTTTTAAGATAGATGAATTGAAAATCCTCTAAAATCATTTCATTCGATTAAACTTAAGTTCTTGATAATATATTGGTATCTTTAAAAATATCTCAAAATCTTTCAAGTCTTCTAAAATGCCTTGATTTTATTGAAAGCTACTACAAATTTCTTTAAATCCTTTGAAATGTCTTGAGATTGTGGAAAGACATTGAAAATCACTAGAATCGTTTAAAAAGTTTTAAAATCTTAAAAAATTTTAATCTGTAGAAAAGTTACTAAAATATTATAAAAATTCTGTCAAATTACAGGAAGTTTTATCTAATTAATTATCTATATCATTATAATTTTAATTAATATAATTTATTAAAAAAATTTAGGAAGCCCCTTGGAATAATTCAAAACACCCTAAAATCTTCTAAATGTTAGGAAATCCTTAAAAATCCTTATAAATTTTACAAAATTGAAAAGGCGAATATTCTGGTAACTTTTTAACTTTACTGAAATAATTAAAAATCTCTTTCAAACGATGAATGTTAAAATATGTACACACCTAATCTATTTTTTATGTCTATATTCATGCATTGTGTCATGACTTACCGATAACACTTTCTAAATATAATTTTCTTATCATTCAAAAATATCTTCCAATCTTCGAAATGCTAGGCAAACCCTTGACAAATGTGAAATTCTTCGATTAGAAATTACAATTTTTTAGGGATTTAGGAATATGTTTTACAAATTTTTAATATTTACTGAAATCCGATAAAAATCCTTTGACATATTAGAAAGCACCTTGTAAAAATTTAAAGTACTATAAAACCTTTTAAATTCTATTGAGTTCTAAAAAATCCTTATAAAGTTTAAGAAAGTCCAAACCAAATTATACCAACTCATTTAGTTTGACCCGTATCTTAACTTTAAATGAGAAAAGTGATGAAATAATAGAAAAAATTAATAAATAAAAGGCAATTGTGTCCAATTTTTAACTTAGTGAAATAATTAGAAGCCGTTATTCATACATGAAAGAGATTACGTCATCTTCACCAGGGTAACGTATTTCAAAGATATTTCTCTTGAAAACGATGAAGGCTAAATTATGTACACACTTGATCTATTTTACCTGAATTTATTTCCGACTCGTTTGAACACTAATCGAAAACTTTTTAAAATTATAATTTGCTTTTAATTTTATTTAGCTTTTATTTCTTAACAGAATAATTAAGAATAAGTTTACTACTAGTAACGAACTAGTTAAACGAAAATTACCACTTTTTTCTTAAATGATATGAAAAAAGTTTAAATATTCCTAAAGGCTTTCAAACTGGAAAATATTTTCACGAAAACCTGTGGAATTCCAAGTTTATAATTTTTCATAAAATGTTTGAATTTTTGATAAAGTAAATTTCAATATGCGACAAAATTTTTTCAGAAAATAACAAAATATTTATAAACAGTAACCTTAATTTTTTAAACAACGACTTTTTAAATATAATTTACTAAAAACTGTTCCGATAATTAAGAATAAAGTACAGTTTTTAGGATTGATTTTATTTATGAAACTTAATTTATAAATATTTAGTCGAAATTGGATTTTAAATTTAAGCATAATAATATGGAAAATTTTAATTTTTTTTATCAAACAATTCATGTAGAAGATGAGATATAAAATTGTTTGTCGTCTTTCACGTTTAACAAGCGTAGAATAGAATAAATAAACATGTAATACGAAACGAGTTTTATTTAACTGATTTAATTCTAATTATTCGAAGGAAATTGTTAATAACTTGCAAGAAATTTATCTGCAAATTACTTAAGCCCTTTTTGAGGGAGAGAGGTTGATTTCAAGATCCTCCTTGTAAAAAATCCTGACTACAAAAAATAATAATTCTAAAAATATTGCAACTTACAGGAAAGTCCAGAAGAAATCCGACCTGTTTAGGAAAAAGTAATCCATTTTTATCAAACTAGATAAATTTTCAACAAAATTCTTCAATTCTCAACAAAAATTGTTAAATTTTCTATTAAGAAGGTAAATTTCTAATCAAAAATGGAATATTGGGTCGACAAATAAGTACGATCGGGTTTTTTGTAGAAAATTGATCATTATGTCACTTCTTGCCATCTTTTTATAAACCTAATTTAACTGTGTTCTTACAAAGTCTAGGGCTATTTTTTTTTTTTTGAAAATTCAATTCTTTTTTTAAGGGGTCCTATTTTTGGGGGAAAACTCAAATTCTTGGCTTAGAGTTTAATAACTTTGTTAAAAGTTTATTTTTATAGCTTTATATTCATTTCCTTGGCTGGAAATTTAATTATTTTGTTAAAAACTAATTTTCTGGGTTAAAAAATCATTTTTTGGGTTGAGTCCTTTGGTCAAGAAATCATTTTTTAAGATTCATTATTTTAGTTGAAAAATGATCTCTTTGAATAAAAATTAAAATGCTTTTATTCAACATTAATTTTTTCTAGTTAAGTATTGATGTATGTATTTGGTCAAAAATTAATTTATTTGTTTGAAAATTAAATTTGTCGCTAAAATATAAAATTTGTATTTATTGAATTAACTTTATTTTTGTGAGAATTTTTAAAAATATTTGGATATTTTTAAGTTTAGTAAATTACAATTCCTTTGAAATATTTTAAAATCCATTAAACTTAAAGCCAGCTCTTATAAATTCATTAGCATTTTAAAAAATACCTCAAAATATTTAAAATCTTCGGAATTCCCTTCGCTTTAATTAAAGATGTTAAAATTGTCTTCAAATCTTTTAGAATGCTTTTAATTGACTCAGCTCTATTTAAAATGACCAGGTATCTCCCAAAAAGGACTAAAATAATTTAAATCATTTAAAACTTTTTAAAATCCGTTAAAAAAGTTCAAAGCTCCTAGAAATTTCTTCGAGTTCTTAAAAATACCTTAATGTCTTTAAAAACCTTTCAATTGGAAATGTTAAAATTGTTCGGATATTCCTTCACATAATTTGAAGCATCCTAAAATCTTACAAATCGCAAATGTTTAAAAATTTAAGCAAATTCTTCAAAACTGCATGGAATTTTTGAAATCCTATAAAATATTTTGAAATATTTTAAAATCTCTTCAAATCTTTGAAATCCTAGGAAAAAGTATATAATTATTGTAAAATTCTTTGATAAGAATGTAGAAATTTAAGAGATTTAGCAATTTGGTTCTTCTAAAATCCCATTATAATTCTTTGACATTTTAGGAAGTCCATTGGAACAATGAAAAATACCGTAAAACCTTTTAAACTCTATGAAGTTTTTAAAAAATTTTCTAAGGTTTATGGAATTTAAAATCAAATCATTTCGACTTTTTTACAATTGTGTTAAATTTTTACCATTATTGAAATAATTAGAAGTCATTTCATATGTCTGTAAATAGACTATATCATCTCCACTCTGGTTACGTATTCAATAGTTGTTTTCCTTCAAAACGACGAAGATTGAATTCTGTACACTTCTAGTCTATTTTACTTTGCTTTATTTACGTCTCCTGTCAACGACCATCAAAAACATACTTTAAAATCATTTTCTTTTATTGATTTAATTTAAATTCTATTTCCTGAATAATATTCAAGAATAACTTTAATACATACTTGTTAAATAGAATAATGTCCATATAAGCCTCAAAAATAGTAGATAATCCTTCAAGAAATTAAATGTTATATTGAGAATTAAAGTAAAATGACAATTACTACTTCTGTTTTAAATGGTTAAAAGTTCTTTCAACATTTCTGAAGATTTTCAAATTTACAAATATTTTCGCCATTGGATGTTCCAACGGTATATTGTTACCAAACATTATTATAGTACATTATTACATTATTGATTAATATACTAATGATATAATATATAAATAAATGAATATATATGTATAGTAATAAATATTATGATACAATAAAAAATTAATTAATTACTTTTCAATCAACTAACTTTTCTGTTGCTCCAATGGATCGTTAATAGTAATTCTTTAGTCCCAAATCTACGATAAAATGCGATATATGCATGGAATATTTCCTTTCAAGCGTCAAAAACTCTAAAAGGCCTAAAAGTCACTTCGTTATACTGAAAATACTTTTTTTGCCGTTACCGTCAGAGAATTTTTTTTCTGGTACCGGCAGTCTATCCACTCTGCATACATTCACGAACACCTGTGGAAGTCCAAGTTTCTTATTTTTCCAAACTGTTTAAACTTTTAATAAAGTACGTTTAAATGTCCGAAAAAATTTTTATAAAAAAAAAATTTTTGTAAAATTATTTTAATTCTCAAAATCAAACTTTTCAAATTTAAATCTAAAAAAGTGTCCCGATGATTAAGAAGAGAGTACAGTTTTTTATGATTAATTTTGTCCCTAAATTTAATTAAAAAATATTACGTCGAATAAAATTAAAAATTAAAATATGATGACATAAAAAATTTTCATTTTTGTCTCTTGAAAAATAACACACACACACACACACACACACACACACACACACGCGCGCAGAAATATATATATATATATATATATATATATATATGGCATATAAGATATGAACTTGTTTGTCGCCTTACACGTTCAATAAGCATAGAGGAGAATAAATAAAGTTGTCACGCGAATCAATTTTAATTTAAGTGTACAAATCATTATTCATTATTCAAAGGTCCATTTCACCACACCAATGAAATCTATAATTATGCTCTGAATACATTCTATTTTTTAATTTTTAATTACTTGTAAAAGGTAATTTTCAAATTACGTGTAGTAGTTTAAAAAGGCAAGGGGGGGGCTTATAAAGACCTTACACATGAATAGTTTTTACTAAAAAAATTACAAATCAACATAAAAGAAACTGCAGCAGAAATTCGATCTGTTCTAGAACAGATAAGCATGGCTTTTTTTATAAGATATCTAAATTTCTAACCAAATAGTTTATTTTTTAACCAAAAAGATAAAATTCTAACCAGGGAAGGGTAATTTTGTAACAAACCAGTCTTGTTGTGAACCAAACACTTAAATTTCGAACAACATTTTTGAATTTTCAATCAGAAAAGGTATATTTTTACTACTACTACTGACATATATATTTTTACCTTTCATTACTCACGTCTCATGCCAAGGCAACTGAAAAATATTTGTCTAATTTAATATTCTTTAGATTTAATATAATTCTAATTTTATCAAATAATAATTAGGAATATCTCAACTATTTCATGAATACAATAATGATTTCCATAAAAACATCACGTAAAGTAGAAAATGATTCAGGGAAAAAAGTTGCACGTAAATTACGACTTTTGGTCTAAATGAAAGGAAAGAATTTGAAAATGCTCAAAGGCCCTCAATTTTAGAAATATTTGCATGAACATCTATAGAGAGCGAAGTTTCTAATTTCTTATAAAATGTTTCAATTTAGGAAAAAACAATGAATTCATAGATATTACAAGAAAAATTCTTAATGTTTAATTTTGAAGATAAATATTTAACCAAAAATAGAATATTTACTCTTTCACTTAGTTTTCAGAAAAGCATACAGTCACATATCCAACAACAAAAATCTACACGCCCTGCGGGCTTCGCGCTCGTTGATATATTTGTCTCGCGCTCAAAAATGTATTTCTCTTGCGCTTCGCTCTCGATACATTATTTACCCCACATTTATACGCAGGCCTTTCAAAATTAAAGGTCAAAGCATTGGAAACTGTAATTTGGTGATTGTGAATTCTTTTTTGAGAGTGGGACGATGGTCGTGGGGGCTAAAGCGCAGGCTTTGGACCCACTCTGTCGGCTTGCGGGTTCGATTC
>JAAAKG020025406.1:0-19993 GCA_010014905.2 Druon quercuslanigerum | reverse complement strand
TCATTCCAGAGAATTTAGGCAAATGTCTACTTTGCGCTTGTTATACCTCACATTAGTCAGACCTATTTTAATGTACTGTTCTTCGGTATGGTGTCCGCACCACATGACACATATTAAAAGATTGGAAAGAGTTCAACATAAATTTTTTATTTGGGCTGCTAATAGATTAGGTTTTCCTAATCGACATATGACTCATGATTATTCAGAAATTGCAGCTACTTTAAGCATTAGTTCATTAGAGTCGAATCGAAAAGCGTAAGATCTCCTATTCTTACACAAAATTATAAACGGAAGTATAACATGTACTGAATTGCTTCAGAAAATTAATTTATATGCACCTGGAAGATCGCTACGTAATATGACATCTTTTTATATCGCAAAATCCAAGACAAATTATGGTGTTAATTCGCCTTTTAATCGAATATGTAATGCGGCGAATGAATGGCACGATAGAGGCCATAGCGTATTTGGAATGTCGTATAGCGACTTTTATTCGAAGATAAGATTGAATTTGTTAAATGATTATACATAGACTAGTATAGTGTTACTGTAATTGGGCTACTGTCCGTTATTTGATTGAATAATAAATAATTTAATTTAATTCCCGAAATTCTATGTACGGATATTTATAGCATTAGAAAATTAATATCGATCGATAATCAGAATTTTAAGCCAAAAAACGCATGATATGAAAAAACCCAAGAAAAGAAAAACCTTTTGAACACTTAAATTAAAAAAATAAACATTCGTGTAGAAACGACAGAAGTTACGAAAAAAAATGATTTACCAAAAATTGGTTGCCCGAAAAAGAGCTACAAATTTGTTATGAGTCCATTTTTGATAGGAGACATAGTTTTTGACTTAATCACAAAAATAACACTAATAATAAAAATGAAAAATTTCTAGAAAACCGACAAAAGGTACGTAAACAAATTGATAGAAAAAGTTATTCGCCCAAAAAAGAAATAAAAATTTGTAATCATTTATTACATTCTCATCATTTATGATTGAGAAATTATTAGAATGGCCAAATGACGAAAACTACGAAAAGCAGTCTAAAAGTGAAATTATAGCTTTTTAAAAATCCTAAAAAATGTCCATTAGCCATTTTCCAATAGGACTCAGAATTTTGCTTTTACTTATCGTAAGTAATATGCAGAAAATCGAAAATTCCAATATTACCCCAAAAGACAAGAGATACGTAAAAAATCTAAAACAGACTTGCAGGATATTTTGCTTTATCCATCAAATATAATATTAAAAGAAAAGTCCTATTCTTAGCATAACAACGCAATATAAGTCTTTAAAAATCCAATCGGCTGCAATTTGGAATTCCACTGACAGATACATAATTCAGAAGCCTTCCAAACCCATTGAACACAAGTAAATCGATTTTTCTTTCCTGGGAAACTACCAACGTATATGAATTCATCCGCTTGTTCAATTCTCTCAACATTTAATACAATGTTGCATATTGTTTTCTCACTCTTTCCTTCCAACACCACAGTTTTTATTTTACTTGCGTTAATGTCAAGGCCCATTTTCTTCATGCTTGCATTCAGTTTATACAACATTTTTTGCAAGTCTTCGATTGACTCTGCCATAACAACCTTATTATCTGCGAACGCTAACGCACGAACCCTTAATCTTTCGAGATCCACACATTTTGTTCGTCGAAAAGAGCCATTCTTAACGCCTTTCATAATATCGAAATTTACTCAATTTCCCATTTACCATTACACTCGCTTTGCTACCCACATGTATTGTTTTTATAGCTTGTAGGAACCGCCCATTGACTCCGTACTCTTAGATTAATAAAAAAACTTTTTAAATGAACAATTTGTTTTTATATTTCATGTTATCTGTTTCTGAGTAATAAATAAGTATCGTCCTTTATTTGTATGCATGAAAAATTAATTAAATTCATGCTTTTATTATTCTTATGAACGAAAAACAAAAAGCGTCTCAACCAAGGGCACTCTCCCCTACTGTTAAACTGGTTTTAAATACTTTAATACTATGGATAAAAAGTAATTAAATCTTGAACGATTTTTAAAATTCAAAATGTCTGGTCCAATATGGCGGTTGATATATAATAAAATCTATCATTAACAAGAAACTGAGTGCGATAACTTCAGGGTACTAACTGTAGGTTTTTTTCACGAAGTACTACAAGGAGACTGAACGCCTATGGCAGAGATCGTGGAAAACAGCCCAAAATCGGGATCCCCTGTCCTGAGATTTTCATTTATTCCCAGACGAGAGCGCTACGTGCGGAAACTGTAGGAACGACGAGATAACGTGACGTCGCGGAAGCACTTGGAGCCGTGTTCGGAGCAATAACACGTTAATAATAAAACGCGCACTTCAGAATTAACAATCATTTCAATTACACATTTTGATTGCTTTTTCGGGTATTACACTAGACCTGACATGTCTATACTTACTTTTCATTATTGTTCTATTCAACAATTTTATGAGGAATTTTTATTATTATCACTTCGTGATGACAGTCGGCATAACGAAACTTAACCTATAAAGACAATCGATGGTCCACACTCCATAGCAGACGACAATTTCTAATTGCACATTTTCACTGAATGGGCACTCGCATCGCGGAATAGAAGAAAATCCGAGGACAGGGCATCCTGAAATGGCGCGAGCTGAAATACATGGCGTTGAGTCTCCTTGTAGTACTGCGTGGTTTTTTTGTTCGCTGATAATGAATATGATGTCAGATTTTTCAATTTTCAAATGGCTGACTGAAATAAGCCAACTCTGAGTCTACTTTTAGATCAATTCAAAATACAAAATGCAGTTTAAAAAGACCCAGAATTGTATGATTAAATTTGTCGACAGTTTCAAGTGTTCTGTTCAGAGTTCTGTTTGCCCCGAAAGTGCTCTAAAAAATGTAGTATAGAATTGCGATTAAACCAAGGTCGAGAAAGCTACAGCAGTTGAAACCGAACAAAAATGTTTGAGTTTAAAAGTTTTTACAGTTTCAGGTGTTTTGATTAGAGTTCTGCTCCCTCATACATCCAGCAGGAATTTAGCCGAATACACTATTTAGCCAAATATCTGTGCAATGGGCACAAAATGCCGGAAAATATACGAATCTACCTGCGTCGTCCTTTCTTCTGTCTAACTCTCTGGATTGAATTTAACCATCTGCGTCCACTGACGGCAAAATACCTATAGTAATCTTCCTAGCAGACCGAGTGAACGGAAAGGAAACTCTACAGCATATCCTAATAGTATCCACATAGTATGCCTAGCGGACCGAGCTAACGGAAAGGATACTCTACAGCGTATTCTTATAGTATCCAAATCGCAAATCTTCCGTATCATGCATAAAAAACTAAAAAAAACAGTAAGATAAACTTTTAAATTGTTGAAATTCGGATTCTACGCTAAAGTTCCGATTAGAAGGTCACAGAGTAATCGCAATAGTTTTTTTTGCAACGCTAACAAGTTTTCAAAAATATAATACCTGTTGACTGCTACTTACAGATGATGCGTTTGAAGTGTAGCAGTCAACAGGAGTTATAGCTGTTATTTTTGAAAAAACTTTTACCGCTGCAAACAAAAAACTATTGCTATTACTCTGTGACATTCTAATGGAAAATTTAACGTAGAATCCAAATAGCAACAAGTTTAATGCCCATCTTGCTGTTTTTTTAGTGTTTATTGCACGATATGGAAGGGATACTAAGTGAATACTATAAGGATGCGCTGCAGAGTACCCTTTCCGTTCACTCCGTCTGCTAGGGCTGGGCAATGAAATGAATTTTATTATATATGTATATATAATACATTACCTTTTAGTTTACATTGGCACTTAAATTTGACAATTTTGATTCTTGCTTGAGATTTCAAGTAAATCTCTAAAAAATCATCTTTCTTAGTTGACAATTAAATTTTGACGAACTCATCTTATAGGAAGCTATTGGGTTCCTCTGAGTCAGACTAAATAGTTTTCACGACGGTGTCTGTATTTCGTTGTCCTCTGTATAACTCGGATTGGATTGTTCTTTGGCACACTTTTTAAGGGAATAAAAAGAAAGGATGAGTTCGTCAGCCAGCTCTTTTGGATAAAAATTCAATAAGGTAGAGCATTTAAAAAACTGTTTAGACCATTCTTTTTAATATTAAAAATGCTATGTACGTATATATTCTATGTATATATTCGTAGTAATCAGAAATTCAAACAATTGCAGAAAAGAAAAACGTTTCTTTTTAAAGCCCTACAAGATTATTATAAAAACATTGTAAATTTTCTTGAAAAATGGAACATTAAAATTTCACTTGCACAAAAAATAATTTAAAATAATATTAATAAAGGGTTGAACAAACATCACAGAATCTCACTGGAAGTAACTGCCATCTAAAAATGGCAACGGCTCCCAGTAGAACCACAGTAAGTCACAACTATGGCCATGTCTCACGACCATGAGATGAGTGGCCACACGGTACGACGAAATCACAATGACAGGCCGGCGAAACCCTTGTGTAACTTGAGGGCACGAAGCAACCTTAGGATGACAGCATTCTGCATCCATGTCGCAAGTTCCTCATGGCATATGCTTTGAGGTTACGAACCAGTGATAGTTTTTCACCTCCGAGAGCACCGATCACGAGGAAAATTATTTTAATTGAATATTTAGGGTACAGTCGTTGCAACTCCTTTTTAAGGTCCTTTTACCTTTCCTCCTTATCCCTCTCCTTGGCAGTGATGTTTTAACCGGTTAGCGCCGGGAATTCTATCATGAATATAGTTTGTTTCTCAAAATCTAGCTTCTTGACTGTAGTCGAGTTTTCAATGGACACTGCTTTCCGAAAATCGTAGTCCCAGAAAGTTTGGCACTTCTCGTTTTGGACAATTGACTCTACTTCTCTCGGAGGTTTCGGCAGGGCAGGGTCGCGGTTAACACCTTAAGAGCGACAAAGATGGTTATAAAGTATTTTCAGAATCGCATTATATTTGTAGAGATATGCCGTTCTCGCACGAGTAAGGCGCTCCGATTGTATATGTTCTAGGTACGCAGTGTGGGCATGACATGCTTTGTGCCTATAGCTGGAGACTTTTCACGTCAAATGCGGCTACGGTATACTAAGGTAGAAATATCACCAGGCTGGCACGCGCAAATGAAACCTTTTATGTCTGAATTAGGTCCGCATGATCTCAGGAAAGGAAAAGTTTGCTCCTTCGCCAATCGTCTCGTGTTTTATGAGCATTTTTAAGAGAGGATCTCTGCAATTTGCAACGATATAAGCTGTACTCAAAATAATTTGGTTATGAAGACATTGGTGATTCAGAAGTCCGCGTCCGCCTTAATGGCGTGAGATGTATAATCTCGGAATGGACGAATTGATATGCAAGCTATTATACATGTACTTGATTTTACGCGTGGCAATGTCAAGGACTGTAAGCTTTTTAGCCGCAGATACCTTGTTTAACGCCGACAGAATTGAAGACTAAATATGTCAAAAAAGATACTTGTATGTACTTCTGAGACTCCTTCACTAATTGTACGTCGTAAATGCGCGTTAGTGGCACGTACAGGTATGTGTAGCTCTCTCCAGTGTCAAGATGTTTATTAACACCTATATGCACAAGCTCAGGGTCATCGGGAACGCCAATAATCTTTTCTATCTTCGGATTAATCATGCCACACTCCTCCAACCCAAAGTCCATACCAATCTGTCCAGTACACTTTTTGAAGATATATTTTGAAGATATTTACAACGAAGCATTCACACATTCACACCTTCGTGATGCACACGCTACCTCGGTGAGTCGAACTAACGGCCGACTCCATCCGAATGACGCCGAGCTTAGCCGAGTCTGATTTCTTCTGGAGCGTACCCATCTTGGGAATGTTTAGAAATCTGGGCATTCCCAGTAATCTCAAAGAAATCTTAGCACACTCTATGCGAATTCGATTGCGACTGCCACATTCATAATTTTAAGATTTCGAGATTTCTCAGGGAGCAGCCCCTCGATATTTAGAGCCAGTTGAAGTTTCTTTGCACCAGAAGCATAGACCTTCAGGTCACCCATATAACGTACAAGAGTGACCTTATGCTCATGATGATTAGTGTCGCTGCAGAGGTATATAGAAGAATTGAGTAGTGCGAGAGGTAGAGACAGAAGAAGTAGAGGCAGAAGTAAAAGAGCAGAGGGCTCATCTTATCATCCTGAAAAACGCCCCTCTGGAAAGTGACTTTGTTCGTTGTCGAACGATAATTTCCAGATGAGATAATAAATCTAGTTTTCCTAAGGGTCATCAATGTTTCTATGCATCTCACTTTTTGAGGATGCACCTTCAAGTTTTCTAAAATACAGGTGATAAGTCAATCCAGGCTATTTTCAACACACGCTGATGGTCTCCTGCATCTTTGCAGATGTACCTGTCAATTCGCAGGTTCTCTTGGCAACCTGCCAAACATATTTAGAGCCATGTTATTCGTACATATCTCTCAGGAAACAGGAGCGGCCAATCAGTCCCCTGATAAGAAGAAACGCATCAACGGTTCCCTGAAAAGGAGACTGAAGAGCCAAGCGAAGAGGGCTAGTGGAGCAGCTACGATACCTGAAATATCGGTCAACATATCACCGATAACCAGCATTAAAGCTCAGAAGTGAGGAAAGGGCTCCAAAGGCAACCCACCGCGGGAGGTTAAACCTGTGAAGAGGTACAAGGCGGTCCAGCAGCCGACGAACAGGGAGTCGTCGGGGGCTGGACTGGCAGCTGCTCAGAGGGCTGACCCACTGACTATGGTGGTGACGGTTACCAGCTACCGGAACCCCTTCTGGGAGGTTACCTGGTGGGTGCTCGAAAGAGTGTCCCCAGATCAATGGCCAAAAATAAAGACCTTCTTCCGCAGGCGAGGGGTCTTTTTCTGTGTGGCAGCTGGCCCAGCAGCTAAATCTTGGCTACACAAGGCCTAAGGTTAATTTCTTAAGGTGGGTTGAGTTGAGTTGCTCCAGAAGATGGTTAGGGCAACCGAGTGGTTCCCAGGTAAACTGGATGACCTGTCTGCGGTGTTACGTCGGTTGGAGGGATTCAAACTCTCACTTAAGACAGCGTCCTGGCAAATCGCCTGGCACGATATGGCTCAGGAAGACGACTCAGCGGGAGGAGAAACCAAACATCTTCTAGTTGTGCAAATTCCTGAGTCTCAGACGAGGGCTCTTGCGGCCCTCAACAACAGACCCTTTACTACTTTAGACAGCACAACTTTGAGATTGAGGGCCAATGAAAAGAAAGAGCCTGTCGTCGTACAGGAAGATCAGGATCAGACCTAAATAACTGCTCCCGGATTCTTCGGCCCCCTACCACTTTCTCATCTGGGAGAAAAAGATGCAAACGTAGCATGTCGGTGAGACGGCTCTGCTACATGTTGCGTAGGCCAGTAGGTGTCGACAGAATGACAAAAAGTTCATAGTAACATTTTAAATGATTCTTTTGTAATGAATTATAAGAGAAAATTGGAAAAAGATTACGAAACATTTTTTATTTTCTACCATTTATAAAGTATGTAAAAGATTTTGAAACAAAACTTTGCAAATGGGCCGTAATTCATCATTTTAGAAAAATTAAGAAACATAATAGTTACGTACAGTCAAACCAATATATTGTGATTTGGGTGAGTTGCATTTCTAATTGTCTGTACGCGGAGGCCTACACAAACTGCCGAATTTAACTGAATGTTAAATTCGTTTTTAATTGTGGGATCGTATATTTCGACTCTCGGACTGAGAGTGGCATCATCTCTATCCTTAATTCTGGAGAGAGGGGGAGATTTGAAGAAGAACAAAAGGTTTTATTAAAAATAGTGGATTAAAATAATAAATAAATTTTATTATAAATGTGTATGTGTGTGTATTATTACTTTTGTAGAAGAACGGATGCAGAAAGAATAAAAGAAAATGTTTTCTTCCCTTTCGATGCTCTTCTATGAAAATGGGCGTTTTCCAAAATCGTCAGCACTTGCGCGTTGCACACAAGAACTTTTGGTCTTTTATTTTAATTTTCCGTCATTATTACCTTGAAAAAAGATATATTGCTTCTGGCATGAATACGGATAGCACGTTCAAAAAATTCCCCTATTCTCAATTCTTTTTCTAGATAATTCTAAATTGGAATCTTACGAAGAATCTGTTTCCGTGGCGTTTTTCACGGTGGACCGTTTCTTTCTTCACTGAACTCAAAATGTAAGGTCTTGAAGCTTTACAAGTAAAAAAATTAAATAACTCATCGGGCGAGTTGTTTAAAAAAATTATGAGTTTAACGTCCGCACAGCTTCTAATACGGATCTCGAACCGCAGACTTGCGCTCATATTATAAGCATGGAAGGAAAATAGTTGAATTTAATAATTTTCAAGTGTGAAATTAAACTTTTAGGACTTGTCTCACGGTTTTGCGTGCTGTGATCCGATCTCTCAGGGTGACATTACAGAGCTACTCGCATACTTTGGCGCTACCCTCTCGTTTGGAAACCTAAGAAAGTGGTAATGCTTTCTCCTTGATTATCCGGATAAATAATACGTGAACGACATCGTGAGTAAAAGTTCTCAATTCTCACATCGTAAAATGTGAAAATCTCTGAAAGATTATTATATTAGGCTCTGATTGCCTACCAAATACACGTTTCGATTAAACATCGATGCTCGGAAAGCGAGACATTATTCTGTTTGGCAAACATTGCACAAAGATTTGCACTGAATAGTGTGTTCCTTTGTAATTTTTGTTACTCAACATAAGCCCCAGCTTCTTCGAATACTGCGGTCTAAATTTATACAATATAGGTCTTAGCGAAGGGACAAAGCAGGGGGCACACGTACATAAATTAACGCAGAGACTTGCGAGGAAGCTCGTGATTTATCTCTCGCTTCTGGGATCCCGTTTCCCCATTGAACTTGGTCAAAGATAAATTCGGATTGATCCGAAAAATGAGAACCCATATGATAGATGCTCGTTTGGACACTGGATTTGGGTTTATCGTCCTTTCAGGTTTGGTACGGACATGTACACTCAGCACCAATTTCCTGGCAAGGATAAATTAAAAATCGAGCAATCCCAAAATTCATGTTTTAATATCTTGAACGGAAAACTCGAACAGTTTTATATCGAGTTAAAAACTAGAATTCAAGAGGCAATTTGATACAAATTCATTTGTTACAGTAAAATCACTTGAAAAAGAAGGGAAAGTAACCCTGAATCTAGGTGTCAGAAACAGGCAGAGAGAGAGAGAGAATATTCGCCAATATCCAGATTAATTATAATAGCCTCATAATATTTCGCAATTACGCTGAAAAAAGCATGAGAATTATTATTCGTATCGATGTTCAATTACAATAACATGTATCATTAGGAAAATAACGTTACAATAAATACATATACATCACATACTTACATGTAAACACACACCCACATACATGCATATTCACATATGTACGCATGGTCACCCATTTAATGGTAGCATGGTCGCAAGACGTAGCCATAAGTGTGATTTATTCATTTGATTTTATATTACTGTTTCAGGTCTATTTTACAACGGCGGCAACCAGGGCCTCAAGGCCCTCAGTATTTGGAACCCCATAATTTATTAAATCCTAATACACATTATTTATAAATATATACAAAAGACGGTGTACTTCAGATTTTGAAATGGCCTCCTCAATCTCCCAATTTGAACCCCATTGAGCTGCTGTGGGACGAACTTGACCGGCAAGTGCGAGATTTAAAACCAACAAGCCTTACTAGTCTTTAGGAGTGCTTGAAAGAAGCATAGGACAACATACAACCTCAAGCATTGCAGAAACTTGTTTAAAGGATGCCCAAAATGTGCACTGCAGTCATCAAAGCGAAAGGTGGTCACTTCCAAGAAAATCGTTTAAAATAACATTTTAATATTTTCGATGTTCAGAATTGATTCAATATTTATAATTAACAGATAAAATGTCTGTATAAGGTTGAATACAAATAACTTTTGTAAATAAAGTAGGTTGATTTAAGGAAATCAACAAATAAAGTTGAAAAAATGTTTTTTTTCTGGGTGTATTCAAACTTATGGCCTGCACTGTATATATTCTTGTAGGGTATTCATTTCTTGCATGTTTTAACGAAACATCTTTTTTTAGTGCACATTGCCGTGGGTACGTTGTATGAAGGGGCAAGCGCCATGGAGTCGGTGGTCAAACGAGAAGAGGGAGAAAATGCTTCTGTGTTGGAAATGCATTTGATTAATTATTCTTAGTGTAACTTCCCCCTTTCTCTCCTTCTTTGTCCTTAATAAAAATTTATATATGCTAATATCTCTTTTGAATTTCGAGCCGTAAAAGCGAAGAAGAACTAATCAATGATGGTATAGTTAAGGCTGACTGCAAGGTTTGAGTGGGCAGTTGGATTACAGGGGTGCCCTGCGGTCCCGGGTTTGTCATCATAGCTCGTCGCAGTGGGAGTGGATTTACTGATTTTGTGGGAGTGTTCTTTACATTGTGAGTAGTATCAGGTAACATGATGCAAACAAGAAATGTGGCCTGTATGTCCGCATCCTTTTTCTCGTCGTTGGTGTTAAATACTTGTTGAGTTTTTGACCAGAAACAACGCATCAAATATCACATTTGTGCCAAAATTCGTAGACGACAGTAAAACGTGAGAAATCCAAAAGCGAAAACTCCAACACTCGCGTAGAAGCCATGGAACATCATATCCCAAATCGTACTTATTTGTCGTTGGAGGCTTATTTCTTCGAATTGTCGCTGAATATTGGCTAACGTCATTTCGTTATCTTGAAATGTTTTTTCTTGATATAACCCCTATTCCTGCCCTAGTCTTCTGAGCACCATTATCAAAAACGCTCGCACATTCTATACATACGTCCACTCCTGGATCGAGTAGAGGAAGTAACGGTGGATTCTGAGTTTGAATCTTAAGAGGCGCCGTTTTAAGAGAAGTGGTTTTTTTGAACGATAAATTGCGTAGATAGTTTTCAGCTGGATAAGAAACGGTAAGACTTTCGAAATCCTGGGGCTTCGGAATCGCCACTATCTTCACCATCTGCTGGTGAGCTTTCCGTGGCTGAAGAATCTTCTCAATCGTAGTGTTTGTTGGGATCTTGAGGTGACCCTCTGTTCCTTGTTAATTTTTTTCCAATGCAGCTCTCATCTGCATTTAAGGGTCGATAAGTCGTTAAGACTAGAGATTCCTTTCTGCCTCTTTCGAGATTTAAGAATTTTCTGAGAAGGATTGAGATTGGCATTTACAGCTTTGAAAGGAAGATCTTGGAATAAAACGTTTTCTTAGGGCAGTCGAAGATCTTGACGTAGTTGGACCAGTTACCACAACTTTTATCGAGGTGGATGAAGTCCTTTCTTTCTCTTGAGCTTTCTTTGAACGCCAGGTGTAAATAAAGGATGCTGATTCTTCTGACGCTAGAGGAGGGGTAGTAGTAACTTTCTTTTCCTGTTTATCCCCTGGTTGCTTACTAGAAGCACGAGTCACGAAAAAAGCGCGATGTTTTATTGATCCGTCATGGATCACTAATACCTGAGTTTCCGTTGAACTTGATTGTTCAGACCTCGTAGAGGATTTCGGCGGTTTCAGATTTTCAGGGTGAGATCGGAATGGTTCTGAGTTTTTGGAGTCATCCAAATCGTATGAATTTTCGGATTCTGAGGTCTTACTTTCGGTTACGGGATTTCCCGACAGGACCTCGACGCCTCTGTTCAATCTGCCTTGTTTATGCTCAAACTTATATTGCAAATTCCTTAGCCTTACTCAACATAGGTCATCCAATGTACAGGCTCATGCTCGCAGGCCAGGATAAAATCTAGCCTTTGTCTTGGTCTCCATTCCTACGCAAAATCCTTTTCGAGAAGGTCAGATAAGTGCTTGGCTATTTTTGCATATTCTTTTATAAACCATATTCCGCATTGGGTTTAACTCCTGCGTGACCAATGAAATGGTCTGGGAAGGCCACTGCAGTCCTAAGGAAATCACATGTCTCAGGCTGCAACTTTAAATTTGCTGCTCGAAGTCTGTGGAGTATTCTTCGTGTCTTAACAACGCGTTCCTTGAGTGTGTCGGAATAGATTACTATGTCGTCGAGGTAGATGAATGCCTCGGATCCTTGCAGAATTTTAAAACTTGGTCCATGAGACGCCAGAATGTCGCGGCGGCGTTTTTTATTCCACTTGCTAGGTCGAACACAGAAAAATATTGTACCTTTCCTAGATGGTCTAAGATATCCGTGATATTGGGCAAGGGATACGCATCTCTGATGACATTTTCGTTTAGGGCTCGGAAATCGATCACAATGTGCCATTTTTGTGTCCCAGAAGCGTCTAGTTTCTTTGGGACTATCAATAAGGAGAATTTGTGGGGCTATTCGGAGTGTCCGATGATCCCGCTTTTCATTTGTTTTTGGATCTAAATGCCTACTTGTTCTGATGCCTCATGAGGATAACCATATTGCTTTATTTTTATCACATTATCGTCCGTTGTAGGGATGCGATACTGGATCAAAGAAGTGCATGTCAGTTCCTTGTTATTTAAATGAAAAACATCTGAATAATAGTTTGCCCAATGGCCCACATAACAAGAACATGGCAAATTCCAACTGTAGAAGATACTACAGCTTCACCTAGATATGTTCCTTCCAGTTTTTGTATTCTGGGTAAGTATCCCTCAGTGACATCTGGATTAGTATTTTCAAGGGAAACTTGTTGTCGAGTCCTAGCTTTAATTTTAAGGATTCTGGTGAAAGGTTTTATTGTATGCCTAAGGGCGTTGCTGAAGTCTTGTGACTCTTCATCAACAAAAGGGGACTAGCGTATTATGTCAAAAGGTCAGCTGTGCTTGCTCTTGGCGCAAGTATGGTTTCCCAGTATTGCATTGGCGGACATAGGGGACTATGTAAGAACTATGTAGGAACTATGTAACATAGGGAAATAATTCCTAATGTGGACTGTAATTCTTCAACCTTTGCTGCTATTGAATCGTGCAGGACACGTAATTTTAGTAAATTAACGTCTAACCAGGGAAGTCTAGAAAACTATCCTTTGAATTTTTTATTTCAAGAGTGCTTAATTCCACTACTGGTGAGTATTCCTTTTCACCTCCTGGTCGGAAGACTCGCAGCTGCGTCGTTACGGCGAGTCTGGTGAAAGTTTAAATGTCCTAGGCTTGAGATGAGGACCTGAGAGGGGTCTCATTTTTGCCGTATTTATTAGACGGGGCCTGGGGTACTTGATTCGTACCACCTTTATTCAATAGATGCATAAATGGAAGCATATACTGAAAGGGGTACATACACTCATAGTTGGGTTGAAGGACATGATGGGCCTTGAGATAGGGAATGCGGCAGCTGCTCTAGTCCTCTAATGATATTTGGTGCGATCTTCTACGTACCGTGCGTACTCAAGTGCCTCATCGAGCGTTTTCGGGTCGCGAGTGTCCACAATAGTGGACATCTCGTAAGGGAGACCTCTGATGAATGCGTCAACAGCACATTCTAATACTGTTTTTATTTCCTTCTTTCCATTTTTCCATCGAGCGTATGCCTGGCACCACTCAAGAGACCTCTCAGTCTATCGTGGTAGTCACTAACTCTCCCAGTGTCTTTCATTCTAAAATTAACTATCGCATCCAGATACCACGGGTATTTTTTATTGATGCGAATCGTTTATTAAACTGTTTATCACGAACACTCGCTATTAAAAGTTATGTACACTGCGCCATTATTAATGTCCTGAAGAAACTCTTTTAGTGGAGGTTTTCTTTCGTCGAAGAACGGGATGTGGTATATGCTTTGCTGGAGGTTCATTGTCTAGCATTGAAGGAACTATCATATTTGCGTCCATCTGAACTACGGTAGGATTTTATATGTTATGAAAAACACCGACAATACTTTTGGACAAGTTGCCAGCTGCATTAGGGCCGAGGGGATTTACTGTATTCACGTTAGATAGAGTTTCGTTGTCATTAGCCACTTCGCTCGAAATAAAACCGACTTGGCTTAGGCCGATAATCAATTACAATTTGATAACTATCAATCTATTATATTTGTAATAATTTAATTAATATTTAGACAACGTATGATTATCATTATTCCATATGCATAGTACTTACTGGCTGGCCAATGATAATATACAATCGGTGAATCGGGACTGTGATAGAACCGGAGTTTGAAAGAGAAGATGTCGAGGCATACAGTTCAAATCCTATTCACGAGAAAAATCTTATAATTATTGGTTTTGCTCTAACGTGATCGCCTCTATTTCTTCTCTGTCATCAGTATCGGTTGTAAGTATCACACTCTCCTGATCCGAATCGTCATCAGGAACTATTGATCATACATTAACCATTCTTATTTCTCGATCAAATTCCGCGATTGCTTGTTCCAATGTCTCTTCTAGAGTGGGGTGCATAGTGATTACTTCTATGTCAACATGCCCTACTTCTATTTCTCGAATTGGCACAATAGATGGTCGAATTGTTGGTCTAACCAAAAGCATGGGGATTGGCTTTTGTGTAGAATTAATAAAGCGATCCTCAGGCTAGTTTGAATTTTTTTACTGTTCGCTTTCCTCTTTCTATTTTAGATTTTAAAGGGATATTGGGAAGGGCTGTTCTTTGATTAGGTATTGGGAGAAAGTCAATAGAATGTAAAATGGGGACTCGAAACGCTGCGTATTCTACTCAAGGTCGCACCAGAGAGTTTGCAAAACCTGGTTGTGCATTAAATTTAATATACAAAAATCTTTCCTCTTTTTTGTAAAAAGAAATACGAATGATCAAACCCAGCATTTGATCTTTCCTTTGCTAATGCGTTAAGCTCGGGTCAACGCGAATGAACCACATAGTTTTGTATTTGAGAAAACTCAAAAGTAAAATATGTTGACTTCGCTTTTTTTAATTATTTAGGATTTTTAGGAGAAGAGAGGGAGAAAAGAAAAACTTCGACCCGTCAGCTCAGCGCGCGAGTAGGCGAATTGCTTAATGTGAATTATTAATCTAATTGATACGTGCTTTATTTTGAAATATATTTTACGCCAGAAGAAAGCGATGTCAAACCGGAATATAATCATTCTTAAAGTTTCTGCTGAACATGGCTCTCAGAATATGCAGCCTTATCGTTGTATGAGGGACTCTACAAGGATGGACGAATCCTTTTCCCTAGAATTTCCCTCGTGGAAACAACAATGATAACACCAAACATAGTTGTAGTAAGTGCGGTTCAAAGCAATAGAACGCGCAGGGCTCCCGACAATGGGTCAGCCAACAATCCTGACCACTCTAGAGCTGGGTTAGCCAATGAAGATGGTGTCAATGCAATGGATCAGCGGAATCTTGGGGCTTTTAGGTGGACAAAGCGACAAAATCACGACTGGCTAGAATGCTACGACGCGAATGTAACCCCTCAACGAGAGAATTTCATGGCACGACTGCATGCTCCGTGGTGCAAAAAACACCCAGAGCTTTTCACGTCAAGGTCTGCGAAACCATGGCGAAGTACTCCAAAAAAGGGGCTATGTAAGGGCTATGTAAGGCTATGTAAGCGCCTACTCTGCCAGAGCCAGAACAAGCCGGCAGCAGAGAAACAGAGGTGACAAGACCAACCGTGGGCAGGCATCCAATAGAGGACGATCTTGGGAGAAACCCAGGTTTCTCCCAAGCCGAAAGATCTGGCTGAAATGGATGAAGAAAGTCGTGGACGATTTTCCGAATAATCCGACCTCTGGACTATCAATTTTTGTGCGTATAATACAGCGAGAGCTTTGGCCGATGCGAAGCGTAAAACGAAACAAACGATTGATCATAAGACGAAAAGGCAAATGCATCAACTCGCTATAAAGATAGGCTGGGCAAGACAGTACGCGTCCCGAATTCAGCGAGTCATTGACTATATAATATCGGGCAGGAATTTCACAGTCAAGGTTCGAAAGTTTGTGCGCGAACTCCATATCCGTTATCACGCACTTAACAAGTCAAAGCTGCTTACCATCATGCAGCATTTTGGTGAGAGAATACGGATACTATCGGACGCTACGAGAAGTGTAGAGCAGAGAGAGAGGTGGGTCAGAGAAAAACAACAGCTTCTCTCTGACCCATCTAGGCTCTTCCAAGACCCTCCAGTTGCTGTCGACCACCGGCACAAACCAGACATAGACTTGACGAAGACTTAGAGAACATAAATAGCTTCAAGGAGCTGTGAGACGCCCTCATAACAACACCTGAGGAAGAATGTCCAACCATCACTACCGAGGAAATGAAAAAAATATTGAGATATATGAAGAACTATTCCGCTCCAGGACCAGGTGGTATCAAGACCATCTGGTGGAAGAAGTTTCCTTCGCCACACCACCATCTGGCCAGTATTTCCACCTCGTACTTGAAGTCGGAAGAGCCGTATCCTGAGTGGTTTGTGGAAGGACGCACAGTACTAATGACGAAAATGGGCAACTTAGCTGACCAAAAGAATTACAGGCCAATCACTTATCTGAACACACTGTATAAGATATTTATAGCTATCCTAAATGATAAGATTGTTCGGGCAATCAGACCTGTATGGCAAGAAATGTATGATCAACGCGGCGCAAAGAAAGGCGTAGCAGGATGTTGGGAGAACCTACTTATCGGCAGGTGTGTCTGCAAAGATGCAGCATCTCACCAGCATGACCTATCGATGGCCTGGATTGATCATCATTTAGGTCTAATTTGTGCCCGCAGTCTCAAATTTATGGCTCCATTAGTTTTTGTAAAAAATAGTGTTTTAGAGCAAACTCACCTTATAGAATGATTTAGGGCTCATTTAGGGCTCTGGGAATATGAGAATCAAAAAATTAAAATAAATGTTTAACAATTTTTGTTTAAACAATCGTACTGAAAATGAATTAAACAAATTTATTTTCTTATCCCATGTTAAGAGTCATTTAGAGCTCCCTGAATATGATATATGAACTTTAAAAAAATTTGTTTAAACAATAATTGTTTAAACAAATTTGCAAAAAAAAAAAAATTTTTATTTCCATTTCATAATTTCAGGATCATTTAAGGCTCCTTCAATATCTTCCACCAAAAGTCGTGCGATTTTTCTTTCAGCCCCTTTTTTTCGATATGTATGGTGTTGTGCCACCTTCACGTTGTGAAAAATACGTGAAAAAAATCACAAAATCCATTCTTTTCTCTTGCATAATTTAGGGCTCTTTAAGGACTAATTTGGGCCGGTAGTCCCGAATTTAGGGCTCTATTATTATTTGTAAAAAATAATGTTTGCGCTAGCTTAATGTTAAGCTGGCCGAACATTGCCTTAAAAGGTACTAAAAATGATTTAAGAGCAAACTCACCTTATAAAATAATTTAGGGCTCATTTAGGGCTCTGGGAATATGATAATCAAAAATTTAAAAAAAATGTTTTAACAATGTTTGTTTAAAAAATCATACTAAAAATTACCTAAACAAATTAATTTTCTTACCCTATGTTGAGACTTATTTAGGGCTCTCCGAATATGATATATGAACTTTAAAAAAATGTTTAAACAATTATTGCCTAAACAAATTAGCAAAAAATTTTATTTTTTATTTTTCTTCTATAATTTCCGGCGAGATGAAACCTACTTTACAATTTAGGGCTCATTCAGGACTAATTTGGGCCCGCAGTCTCAAATTTAGGGCTCGATTAATTTTGTAAAAAATAGTGTTTGCGCCAGCTTAACCTTAATCTGGCCAAACATTGCTGTAAAACGTACTAAAAATGATTTTTTGTGCAAACTCACCTTATAGAATAATTTAGGGCTCATTTAGGGCTCTGGGAATATGATAATCAAACATTTAAAAAAAATGTTTAAACAATTTTTTTTTAAGCAATTTTCTTTAAAGTTCATATATCTTATTCGAGGAGCCCTAAATGAGTCTTAAGATGGGGTAAGAAAATAAATTTGTTCAGTTCCTTTTCAGTACGATTTTTTAAACAAAAATTGTTTAAACATTTTAAAAAAAATTTTTATTATCATATTCTCAGAGCCCTAAATGAGCCCTAAATTATTCTATAAGGTGAGTTTGCTCTAAAATCATTTTTAGTACGTTTTACAGCAATGTTCGGCCAGCTTAACGTTAAGCTAGCGCAAACATTTTTTTTTACAAAAAAGAATGGAGCCCTGAGTTTGGGACTGCGGGCCCAAATTAGCCCTAAATGAGCCCTAAATTATGAAAAAGGTTTCATCTCCATACCTCAATATTGTTGTGTCAGCTTAACATACCTGTAATTTTTTACCAGTTTCGCAACATCGGGCCTCGCGTTGTCATGCCACAGAATCAACTTCTCGTGTCTCTCGTTCTACTCCCGCCGTAGTTCCCCTCCCCACCCGGTGTACCGGGGATACTCCATGATTGCGGTCCTTTAGGATTATCGTATGGATCGATTTTTCATTGCCGGTGCTGATTCAATGTTAAAAACTCTTTATTTTGTATTGCTTCAGTCAGCTGGTACTTTTACATGTTATTTTAGAGAGAATTCATTTTTTCTCTTAAGTACTTTATTTGTGGGTACATAATATGGGGTCAGGTGATTGGTGATTGGTGCTTTACTGTGCATATAAAAGGTAAAAATGTTCTCACAAAAATTAGAGTAGACGAAATTCTGCGTAAAGATAAAAAAGAACGTTGTTCTATCACCAATAGTGTCGCAGTTACGGCCGTCCGAAAAACTCTTATTTTTCCAATTTTTCGGTAAAAATAACATTTTTTTGGATTCTCTGTAGCTCGGATACTGATGGTCCGATCTAAAAAGGATCAACAGATGAATTAAAGTCGCGAGTTAGCACCTGCAAAAGGTGACCCATTTCGGACTGAATTTACAGATAAATGCCCAGAGTTTTTTGTAAATAGCTCGTTTCGGGGATGCCTTAGAAGAAAGGTCCTAGAGAATGAATACAAGAGGACTTAATTCGGCGTAAGGTAAAAAATATTGCCTACCCTCAATATGACTATTTTTTGGAATTTTTTTCACCGAAAATCCGAAAGTCGTATTTTTTAGAAATCACTCGTTTCATGGGTGTTACACGAGAAAATTCTAAGAAGATAAATAAAACAGGACTTAATTCTAATAGTGATCAAAAAATATTTAATTATTAAATTCGTAATGATCAACCAGTTTTGATAATAAATAATTATTTGCTTTAATAAATAAATTTCCGTCACCCTTTAAAGTGCATTTTTCTGCATTTTTAATGAAATTTCTTTTAAGGGCGCTTATTATAGATTCAAAATAAATATTTAATCAGTTTTAATTATTGCATGAACGATTCTTTAAATAAATAAATTTCCTTTACATATCAAGTGTGAATTTTTGGTCATTCTTTACTGAAATTTGTATCAGGGAGGTTGATTATCGATTAAACGATAATATTTATTATACTTTTCAAAATACCAATCTGAATGATTCTATTCACAGTCCAAGCATAATGCAAACTCTAGGCCTAGTTCTATAGTGAGCCTTAAAAGCATTACAGAATACAGTGATTGTAGAAATTTCCGTGACATAAAATAAAAAAGTCAAATTTTAAACAGCATTAAGAAAACTTATAAAAACAGGAAATTATTATTATTAATGCATTAAAAATGTAACACAACTATTTCTACTAGTGGATTCGTATTTTGGCAATTGCAATAAGCTCCCCTAAGAGAACTTGCAGTAAAAAATTTCAAAAACTGCACAATCTATAAACGATAGAAATTTATTTATTTAAATAATTGTTCAGAATTTATTTAACATGTTTTTCATTATTAAATTTTTTCATAAATCATAAATTGGAAATAAATATTGACATTTATATTTATTTCTATTTTAATAATTTATTTAAACATGTTTAAAAATGCATTCCAGAAATCTATCTATGTGTGTGAATTAAAATAATATTAACTCTAGAGAGGCAGGCTTGAATTGATTCAAATTAAGATTTCCAAACTTATATTCCACATGGAGG
>JAAAKG020025395.1:0-19994 GCA_010014905.2 Druon quercuslanigerum | reverse complement strand
TTATATCTGGAATCTTATATTTTAAATATTTTGTTTGTCGCGAATTTTATTTTTCTGGATTTTTCGGTCGCCCCTATTTTAAATTAAAAATTCAATTTTTTATCATCACAAAGTTTCTAAAACGTGCCTTAAGTGAAAAAAAATTGCGCTCTAAATTTTGTCGGAACCTAAGAAAATTTTCCAAGCAAATAAAAAAAATGCACGATTGAAACAGATTAATTCAATTACAATTTATCATAAATATTATTTAAAAAAAATTCAAATTCAAATTTTGAGAATATTTTCTTACCGGGTAAAATTGCTGGGAAAGCAAGAAGTGGAATCGCGATAATAAAGCAAACAACAGCAGATCCTAAGAATCCTATCCACCAAGCACCTATCCATACATTACTCTGCGGTGTAATCCCAATTCTGAAAAAGAAACATTTTCAAGATTATAGTCTTATCGAATTATAAAATTTAAAAAAATTCCTATCTTCGAGATCAAATATACTTTTATTGGACATAAAAGGTTTTTAATTTTAATTTATTAAAGTATTATAAAAGATCCAATAATTTTGTTTATTGAGAGAAAGAAGCTATGCCCGAATAAGGAAAATTGAATTTTCTCGAAGGAAACTTAAGTTCAAACCAAAATTTCTCTCGAAAATGTATTTTCACAATAACATACAATAACTTAAAATTCAATAAAACAAGGCTAATACTATAATTTTTTGTAGAAATTAAAAGTCATTAAAATTTTTAGAAAATTGAAAAAATTCTACTAGAAACTACAAGTATTTTTCATAATTCAGAACATTTTACGAAATTTTACAAGTAATTAAAAATTTTTCAAAAAATAATAATCTTCATATTATTATACTCAATTATTGTTAATTGTATTTTATTATGAAAATACATTTCCATCATGAACGGTGTTGAAGATTTTTACGAACTAAATTTTTAATACTGATGTATGTAAATTGTTGTTGTTAGATAAAAAAATAGAATAATTAATATGAAATAAATTAATTTTAGATTGATGACATTTTTGAAAGAAAATTTTATTTAAGAAAGCGGAAATATTAAAATTGATTTATATTTTGCTCGTCACCTAAACGCATTTCGCATTTTTTTTACGGAGTTTGGTGTACGAGTATGACTTCTGAGCAAGCTTTATTAAATTCTCCCTAAGATTTATGCACTTTCCGGCGAAATTTATCTTTTCAAAAAAGAAAACAACCTCTGCTGAGTTTTTTAATCATTTTATATTAAAGCAAAAAATTTTTGTACTATATTATAAAATTATACAATTTTCTAACGAAGAAAATAGCATGTTTTCTATCCAATACAGCCTGTAATACGACCTCGAGTGGATTATAATTAATTAAAAACACTAATATATGTGAAATTATTAATTAGAATAATTTTTAAGATACTCTACATGTTCACACATTAAAATTAAAAATTAACTATTTCTCTTTTCTTTGCGCTCTCCATTAATGATTGTGCACTTTAGGTAGCATTATCAACTGTAGTTAGTTATACCAAAATCAGTTCTTTAAAAAAAAGGTGTGCCATGATTTTAATAATCAAAATGATATTATTATTGATGTTATTTCAAATAGGTGACATTATTTTGAATGAAAAAGTTTTAAAACTAAACAAAGCACTGATTTTATTATTGTTTTTTAAAATAAATTTCTTTCTTTTTTCTAATTTTATTTAGATATCTCGCTTCATTTTCGAGAAAAAGTAGATATTTTGATTTTATGAA
This sequence comes from Druon quercuslanigerum, assembly GCA_010014905.2. Lineage (NCBI taxonomy): Eukaryota > Metazoa > Arthropoda > Insecta > Hymenoptera > Cynipidae > Druon > Druon quercuslanigerum. The sequence goes on along the minus strand of JAAAKG020025395.1, from coordinate 18,238 downwards.
ATTCAAAATAGATTTTATTACGTGGCTTTTGCGAAGATTTTGTTTTGTTTATCAAAAATTATTTTTAGGACATCCCAGATACAAAATCGAGAGAAGCATTTATGGTTTATTAAAAAAGCTTTCTCCTTAAAATTATAGACTTGAAAACAAAGTTTCGTCATATTTTTTCTTTTTTTTCGATAAACTTTTTTTTTTGACAAATATGTACAATTATTTAAAAAAAATGTAATCTGAAAAATATTATTCTATTCAGAAGTACTATTCCTTAAAATTATACCTTTTTGACAAGTAGCTATATTCCGATTTGTTCTTTTATTTTTACAAAATTATTTTTGGTCTCCTCTGAAACTTTAGAAGAGAAACAATTTTTTTTAAACACGGACAATTATTTTTATTAAAAAATAAAAATTATTGATAGTTTAAACATCAGTCCATGTAATTATAAAATTTGAAGTAGGTATTGGTAAAAAGTATTGTGCCAAGAATCATATCTTTGAATAGAAATAAATTCACAATTTTAAAAGTAAATTTTTCTATGTTTTTCTCTTCGTTTTTCAGATAAAACATTTTCCCCTTACACTTTTTATATTTTAAGCTTTTTGGAAAATTTCCAACCGATTTCGAAAGAGGACAAAAAATTCTATCATAATCAGGGAAAAAGATCATTGTCTGTATTAGATTGAAAAAAATCACACTTTTAACCAAAGTCTTGATAATTTTTTGTTAATCTACGTTAATAATTTAAATTTATGACATACTCATAACTTTGTAAACAAATTTTTCGGCAAATTGGTAAGAAAATTCTTATTTGATTCCGTTTTACAAACAAATTAATGATATTATAAAAACCTTTAAGATAGGAATTAGCAGAATAATTTATTTTTGATATTATAATTCATGAAACATATTTTTAAATCATTAAAACGAAGATATTATATAGCTAAACTCAAAATATTGGAAGTCTAAATATCTGACTAAATTAATAGGCATACTTTTGACGGAGGTTTTAAATTTATAATTGAATTCATAGTTTATGTTGAAATTATAAACGTGCAAAAGGCCTGATTGACACAAAAATAAGTGGAATTATCCGGAAATGTTTTTAAATTTAATACTTTTCCAAAACTTGGATTCGTCCTTTTATAATTTTTTCGTATATTTTTACTATTTGAAAAATTCCACAAAGTTACATACATATATTTAAATGATATGAATATATAATAATATTTTATTTTTAAGTTTTCGTCTCTTTACTCAAAAAAGCATTTTTGTCTTGAATAAAAGAACTATTTTCTTGCATAAACATGAAATGTTGGGTGAAGCAAACAAATTTTGTTTGATTCAACAAATGATTCCCTAACTTAAGCATGGACAGCCTGCCCGATTTGAAATAAATTCGGTCTACAGTTATTTCTTTATAAAATTGATGTTTTAATTGCTTTAACGATTTCAGTGATATAAAGATTTGCTTTTAAAATTTTTAACAGCAGACAAATATTATTTATTTATTTATTTTAAAAAGTGAAAATATCAGTGTTCGCACGGAATGTTAGCCCGATACATATTTTTTTAATTGTTACAAAGTAACAGTAAAAAATTCAACTACTGCAGAACAGTTCACTACGTATTGATTCGTAAAAAACAGAGTGTCCCTAATTTAAAATAATCCCCTCCAACACAGTTAGAAAAATGTGTAATAAATTTATTATGAATGTCCATGAAGTCATTTGCATAAACAGTGCTTGAAGTTTAATATACTTTTCATATTAAATTTAATATATAGTTGGGAATAGCAGCGTGCTCAATAACTCAAAAGTGTTATCATTTCTTAAAAAATGTGTCCAATATTCGCAATTGAAGTAATAATCTAGAATACGTTGATGCAATTCCATAACATTTTTTGGAATAAAGTACAACGTATGGGTGGAACTTTTTACAAAATTTTCCCTGACTGGTAGAAATTTAATTTGAGTACAGCTGATTGTATATGTTATGTCTGTTCTTTATTTGCGCAATTACGCATTTAGATTTTAAATCTAATTTTTTTTTTGATATCTGGATGAACTTATCTGAGTGATTATCGTGAATGTAAATGAAATTTAATATACACGCTCCTAATGAAGATTTCATATTCTTGATATAATAATTTTAATATAAATTGGTGTTTTAATATACATTGGTATTTTAAATTTAATACTATTTTTAACAGAGAACCCAGCCCATAAATTGTAGATCCTAAATCCAGAAGTAAAGAAGCTTTTATTAGACTTGATCACATTTAACGAAAAAATTTGTCCAGAAACATGATTTTTTCACTTCAAGTGACTCAACGGAAACTATAGCATACAGGATTTAGGTAGATAAATAAAAATTGTATTGAGACGCCGTGTGTGAATTTGTAGAGAGATGAAAGGGATTTGAATTGGAAAGCATGCTTTGCAGCATCGGTGACATAATCGGTGTGGTGTGTCCCTTGATTTTTCCCCATAGGACGTCCATATGGCTACCTACACTATTAATCTCACCCCATTATACGCTCTAATGATATACGGCGAGGGTTACTTTTTAAGCGTGCACTTCATTTTCTTCACCTTGCAAAGCCGGACCTGACTTTTGTTCGTATAAGAATGAAATTTCAAACATTGAGACAGGATTTTTGATAGCATACGGTAGCTAGGTAAAGAGAGAAAAAAAATTCTTGTCGACAAAGGAACAGGAATTCTAAAGAGATTGAGGTGTGTTTCTTATACAATACTCAACGTCTAGTACTGTTCGTCTCTCTTTAAAATTTATCTTATCGAGCCCTCCATCTCGAAATTGATGTATGTACTATTAGTACAATTTGTACTTGATGATTTCTTAATAGAAGGTTCGGGATTAATATTTTTTTAGTTAGATAATAGTTGGAATGTGAAGAAAAAGTGGATGCAGTGAACTCTGTTGACATTAGTAAAAGGTTCTCCTTACAGCTTTCAGGCTATAAATATAGCAAAGGCGGAAGAGGAGGAATAATTTTAAAGTGTTTCACAGATGAGTTGTAATTGGTTAACCTTTTCGCGGCTGATAAAGCAATATATATTCAGGTAGCAAAGTACTGAATAAGCACATATGATTTATAATGAATAAATTCTAAGTGTAGTTTTAATCGAATATTTGACTCGATAATTGAAAAAAATAGTTTTTGATGATTTACATTTTTTTAAAAATAAAATTGTAGTTATCAGATTTTATTACTAAAATTATACAAGAAGAGAACAATAATTTTATAATATTTTAATATTTGTTAAAGTCGCATCAAATCAAATTAGACAAGTCCTGCAACTAAATTAACGAAGTCTTTCGGTAAAGAAATATGTTTTTCGTGTAACTGAGGTGACAAATATTCTACAATTTGATAGTTTTTGACTTAATTGGAATTTATTATAAAAATCCTCTAAGTAAAATGGTTAAGTCTACATATATTTTTGTCATAAGGACAACCGTAGGATTTTGCTGGGAGCGGGTGCTAATCTGAAAAATTGCACCCGATCCCAACGAAATCGCGGTAAAATTTCAGCCATAACTACGTCTCACAACCGTGAGATAGGTGGTCACAGCCTTCTGCATTTTCCCCGCAAGTGTTTGAGCATATTGTTCACACGCAGGGATGCTGTTCAGGATATTGACCAGTGAAAGCTAGGCACCTCCAAGAGCGCCCATGATGAGGACGTTTAATTCAACAGAATATACCGGGTACAATCGTCCCAAATCCTTTACAAGATCTCTTTCTTTTCATTCTCCTTGGCTATGATATTTTTGTCAGTTGGTGCCGAAAATTCAATAACAAACATGGTTCGCTTCTCGAAGTCAAGGAGAACTTGTCAGGCCTCGAGTTTACAACAGAAACAATTATCGAAAAAATAAAATTCTAGTACATGCGACACTTCTCATTCTCGACAATTGACTCCACTTCCCTAGGAGCGTTTAGCGGAGCCATATTAAGGTTAACGCCGTAAGAGTGAAAGAGATGGTAATAAAGCACTCTTTGTGCCGCATTGCGCCTTTAGATTTTGGTCATTCCCGCATGAGTTGGACAACTAGATAGTATGTGCCCAGTGTCCTAGATGCTCAGGGTGTGCATGACACGCCCTGCAGCTCTCATCGGGAATGTCTTGGATCAAAATGTGGCGACGGTATGTTAAGGTGGAAATGACACCGTTTTGACATACCAAAATGAAACCCTCTGTACCAGACTTCAATCCGGGTGATTTAAGTAAAGCAAAAGTTATCTCACACGACACTGGCTGATCCTCCACATTTCTGTGGAAGATGCCGCGCATCCTCTTACCGAGGAGCTGTTCCCGGAAGTTTTGCTCCTGTGCTTTTGGAATCTGGGCATTCAGGAGTGAGTACTGCAAATAGATAAGATTTGATGCATTCTGCTCACTCCTGATACTGAAGTTAAGTCCAAGTGTTTCAGCAGCCTCTTCCGCTGCTTTGTACGGAAACGCTCCTTTGCCCACTTCTTCATGCTTCCTGACCATTTTAAGGAGAGGGTCTCTTCCATTTGCAACTCTATGTGCTGTACTCAGAATAATCCTGTTGTAAAGACACTCAAGATTCAATATTCCGCGACCAGATTGACAGCGTGAGATGCTTTGTACCTCTCCGACAGTTCGGAAGACCAAATCTGCCGGATTAGCCGTTTATATTTGCTTCGGAGAGTATCCTTTATATATGCCACATCGTGAATGCGGCTTTGTGGCACGCCCCGGTACGTATACGTCTCTTCAGCGCAAAGGTTTCTTATAACGCTTCTATCGACGAGATCAGGGTCTTCAGAGATGCCATTAAGTTTTCCTCGTTTCAAATAAACTTTGGCGCATTTTTCTAACTCAAATTCCATTCCTATTTCCTCAGTGTGTCATTCTAAAATCCCTAGAGCTATATGTAGTTGCTCTTTATTTTTAGCATACATCTTAAGATCATCCACGTAAAATACATGAATGACCTTGTGCTTTTAATTTGCAGATTTACCGCAAAGGTATCCCTGGGAATGGCGAAGTGCTAGAGATAGTGGCAATCATGTGAGGCAAAAGAGGAGTGGACTCATGGAGTCGCCCTGAAAGACACCTCTTTGGATGTGATGGGTAGGCATTCTTCGTCAGGTGTTGTTATGAGGACAACACACAGCTCCTTGAAGCTATTTATGTTCTCTGATTCTTCGTCCAGTCTATGTTGCACTTCGTAGATTTCTCTCCGAAATAGTTCGACCTCCTCTGGTTTGGGCGGGTAGTCGACAGTAACTGGAGGATTTTGGAAGAGTCAATATGGGTCAGAGAGAAACTGCTCGTTTTCTCTGACCCACCTCTCTCTCTGCTCTAGACTTCTCTTAACGTCAGATAGTATCGGTATTCTCTCAACACTATGCTGCCTGATGGTCAGCAGCTTTGACTTGTTAAGTGTGTGATAACGGATCCGGAGTTCGCGCGTGAACTTTCGAAAATTGACGGTAAAATTCCTGCCAGATGTTATATAGTCAATCACATACTGAATACAGGACGCGTACTGTCTTGACCAGCCTATCTTTATGGCGAGTTGATGCATTCGTTTTTTAGTCTTATGACCAAGCGTTGGTTTTGTTTTACGGTTCACATCGGCCAAAGCTCTCACTGCATTATACACACAACAATTGTTGTGTTGGTCTCAAAGTCACCTTTCCTTCTCTGCTGTCGGCTTGTTCTGGCTCTAGTAGAGTAGGCGCTCCGCTTAAATATCTTCTTTTTTGGAATACTTCGGCGTGGTTTCGCAGCCGCTGATGCGAAAAGTGCGATAGCTCTGGGTGTTTCTCGCACCACAGAGCATGCAGTCGTGCAATGTGATTCTCTCGTTCAGGGGTTACACTCGGTTCGTAGCATTCTAGCAAGTCATAATTTTGTCACTCGGTCCACCTAAAAGCTCCAAGATTCCGCCGATCTATCGCATTGACTCCATCTTCATTATCTCCCCCAGCTTTAGAGTGGTCGGCATTGTTGGTTGTCCCATTGCCGGGAGCCCTGCGCGTTCTATTGCTTTTAAACGTACTTACTACATCTATGTTTGGTGTTATAATCATCAAGGATAAGGCTGCGTACTCTGAGAGGTCACCCGGTATCTCAGAGTCACCGTCCTAGATACCTCGCCCAGGTGCCAAATTATGTTTGATGAACGATTATCTTTTGTGAAACATTATATTTTTGAAACAATAACTCTGATGCAAGATTATGTTTGGTAAGAGATCATTGATTTGATTAAGCATTAGAGTTAATGAGACACTGTTTGGTAATTCAGTATGTTTGATGAAACAATTGGTTCGATGAAACGCTATCTTTGATGACACATTATATTGGATAAAGCACTATGATTGATGAAACGCTAATTATGAAACACTGTCCGGTGAAAAATTATGTTTAGTGAAACATTATGTTTGATGAAAGATTATATTTTTTGAAACATTAAATTTGAATAAACATCGGGTTTGGTCAAACACTATGTTAGGTGATACGTTATACGTTAGGTTTGATGAAACATTACGTTTGATTAAAGATTATGTCTTGTGAAACTATAGTTTTGATGAATAATTATTTTTCGTGAAATAATATGTTCATTAAATCATTATGTTTTGTGAAACATTATTTCTGATAAAACAGTGGATTTGGTGAAAAACTGTGTTTGATGAAACATGATGTTTGTGAAACTGTGTATTTTATGAAACTATAAGTTTAATGAAACTTTATGTTTGGTGACTAATTATATTTGGTAAAACATTATGATTAGTGAAATGTGATGTATATTAATACATTATTTTTGGTAAAAGAGTATGTTTGATAAAACATTATGTTTAGTGATTTTTTTAAACATTATGTTTGGTGAAATATTATTTCCGGAGAAAAATTATATTTATTAAATTACTATGGTTGATGAAACGCTAATCATGAAACATTATGTTGAGTAAAAAATTATGTTATATGACAGATTATGTTTTGTGAAATATTATCCTTGTGAAAAAACATGTTTGACGAAAGATTATGTTTGGTTAAACATTATGTTTGGTGAAATATTATGCCTGGTGAAAATTTATGTTTGATGAAGTCACGTTTAGTGAAACATTATGTTTGTTAAAACGTTATTTGTTTTGAAACTATATGCTTAATGAAACATTATCTTTGGTAGATCATTATGATTGGTAAAATGATATTTTTGGTGAAACTTTATGTTTGGTAAAACTTTATTTTTGATAAAAAAATTATGTTTGGTAAAATATTATGCCTGGTGAAAATTTATGTTTGATGAAACATCACGTTTGGTGAAACATTATGTTTGTTAAAACATTACTTTTTATAAAACTTTATGTTTGTTGAAACTTTATTTTTGATAAAACATTATTTTTGGTGGAATATTACAGCTTGTGAAACTTTATGTTTAATTTAGCATCGCGTTTGGTGAAACATTATGCTTGAAGAAATTTTGTGTTTGATGCAACATTATGTTTATTAAAACGTTATGTTTTTTGAAACATCACTTTTTATAAAACATTGAGTTTGATGTAAAATAATGATTGTTGAAATATTATGTTTAAAGAACCATTATGCTAGATAAAATACTAGGTTTGATCAAAACCTAATTATAAAATACTATGTATGGTGAAGCATTATGTTTGATGATACGTTATGTATGAAGAAAAATTGGGTTTGGAGAAACATTATGTTTGACGATACATTATGTGTGATGAAAAATTATGTTTGGTGAAACAATATGTTTGGTAAAAAATTATGTCTGATGAAACAGTGGGTTTGCTGAAATACTATGTTCGATGAAACATTATTTTTCTGTAACTATACGTTGGATGAAATTATTTGTCTAGTAAAACATCATATTTGATTGAAGATTATGTTTGATGAAACATTATGCTTGGAGAAATTTTACATCTCGAGTAACATTATTTTTGGTAAAACATGTTTGATGAACCATTATGTTTTGTGAAACTTTGCGTTTGATGAAATATTATGGTCGATTAAAGATTACGTTTGATTAAAATTATTTTTGATTCGAACTGTTTTGAACTGTTTTTAAGTTTTCGGTAAATTTTGAAAGAAAACAGTATATTTCACCAAAACTTGGAAAGAAAATGTAACTATTGTCTGAACTAGATAAAAACTATCAAAGCTTGAAGAAAAATACCCTTATTTTGTTAGTTTGAGACTTAGTGTGGAGATTTGTAGAACTTTCCTGGCCTGAAATGGATACTATAATTTCTTTATTGAATATATGGGCTAATAAAATCATTTTTTCCGAACAGTAATCTTGACAAACATTAAAATTATAAGCTACTATATGAAGATTGGAATTTCCCCTTCGTCGATATTCAATATATCATCCAAAAGTGGGGGCTAGAATTAGGAAAATCTATAGAAATACTTTTTGAAAATAAAAAATAATTTTCAGTCATAAAGATTTATACCCAAATATAGACAATTTGCCACTATTTCCCACCCAAAATTTCAAAGTTTTTTTTAGAAATAGGATTATAAGAACTGAGTAAATCTAAAGAAACGATTTTAAAAGAATACAATTTTCGTAGTGCATATATAGTCTTTCCTGTTGACGAACTTTAAAATAAATGTGATTATAGTTTTTTAACTTTACGTAGTGTTAAAAATATTTCAATCCCTGTTTTTTAATAAGAAAAAACTTCAAAAAATCTCGACGAATATATGAATTTACGGTTATTTATCGTTTTTTCTCAGTCACGTAAAATCTCGGTCATTTTATAAAGTATCCAGTATTTGAAGAAATATATTTCAAATCAACATTTTTTTAATGAAGTTCGCATCGCTTAAAAGAAAAATTTAGAAATTATATTGTTGAAAGAAAAAATACTCCCGGACTAAAAATAATTTAGTTCACATAAAAGCTAATATAAAAAGGCCTTTCTTATATTAGTAGAAAATTCAAAAATATATTAGTTTTTGTTTTTTGATAAAATCTCTTAAAAACAACATATTTCGTCCATGAAAGATTCTGTGACTTCAAATGTAGAATCTGCCAGCATTTAAATGGATTCCTTTATTTGAATATTAAAACAAATTCATTTGAATAATTTAAAGATAAATTCAGAAAACCTTTAAATTTGAAAAGAAGATTTTTTAGTTTCAAGCTACTTACTTTCAATGTCTAAACTTTCTATCGGTAAGTTTATTTTAATAATCGCTTAAATTTTTGATTACGTTTCAGAAATGGCTTGTAAGTACGAGAGCAGCTTAATTTAAGAGTCAAATAAATTGCGCACAGATGTTGCGGTATTGCAAGTCACAACTTCGGAAAACGTTTTATACAAGTACTTTCCATCGATTTTCAGTCTCGACGGTAAAAGTTTTGCCATAGAGAAAATATATAAAGCGAAATCGTTGAAATTTAAGCAGGAAAAGCTCTGGTACAGGATTCATAAAACCAGCACACTCTCATTGATTAAAATTTTAGAAATGAAATGTTCGGTCTTCTAATAAATAAAAAAATAAAAAATTCATATGAAATAATGTTGCACATAGAAAAGAGCTTGATACATAATTTTATTTTTGACTTAATATATTACTTACGATGCAGGATCGACAGTCATAAAATCTGTGTAAATTTTTAAAAGTTCACCGCCAATAACGTAACCCATCGCTGGTCCAATTACAGCCATTGTGTAGTAAATTCCTGTAAAAAAAAATTTGATAAAACATGAGAAATTATGGTCTAAAATTTATTTTATGGTATAAATGTTACATTTTGCATACCAAGATAAACAGATGACATCTTTTTCGAGACATTTTCGTCAAGATATGTGACACCAAGTGTAAAAAATGGTGCAGCACCTGCGCCATGAAGAAGTTGCGCTACCAGAAAAAGGGCTAAGTACACTCCGCTATATTCCATTTCCAATTCTTCAGCGGAGCCACTACAAGGTGTCTGAAAATTTAAAAAAAGAGGCGAAAAAAATTAATAATTGTTTTTTAATAACTCAGGTAAACTGATGTTTTAAAATATAAAATTTTATAGTCAATAAATACTTATTTCAAGAAAAAAAATTATTAAAGCGCTACATTTATTTATTATATTATATTATTATTTATTTATTTCTAAAACTATCATTTCGATGTGACAGTACATAATTTATCATATGACCGATTAAAATAAATAAGCATGCTTTGATTCAAAAATTAGTTATTTCTACTGACCAAACAATCCTTTTAACAGAAGAATCAGTCAAAATGGCAGACTAAATAAATCAGTCTCTTGAAGTGACTAAATATTAGTTAGTAGAATGTCTGATTTTTCTAGCATAATGAAATAGTAAAATTATTTCTAAATAACGATTCTTCATTAATGGCTAATTTAATCAGTAAATTTTACTCCTTAGGACATTTAAAATGACTGATTTAATTAATAAAAGTTACAGTTAGGATTATAAAAATTTACTGATTCGATCAGTGGATGTAACGTATTAGATTCATTCATATGTATTGGTAGACAATGAATCAACCAGGTGAAAAATTAATATTTTTCTGAAAAAAACCGTGTTATCAGATGACTGAATTAATTAATCACTTGAAAGGACTGATTTTCAGTTAAAAAAAGTGTCTGATTTATCTATCATAATGAAATAGTAAAATTATCTCTTAATCACGATTCCTTAATAACGTGAAAGTTACTGATTAATTCAATGAAAGTTATGGTTCAGATCATAAAAATTAATTGATTTGGTAATTGGATATAACTTATTAGATTCATTTATAGTTATTGGTATAAAATAAATCATATGGGTAAAAAATTAATCTTTTTTCTGATAAAAAAGTCGTTTTAACAAATGAATTAAACAGTCACTTGAAATGAATGATTTTGACTTAATAGAGGTATGTGTTTTTTTTGCTATAATATAATAAAATGAAAAAAATTATTTCTAGATCACAATTATTCGTTAATGACTCATTTAATTATTCAATTTTACTGATTACCATAATCAAAATGACGGATATAATCAATGAAAGTTACAGTTTAGATCATTCAAAATTACTGATTCGGTCAGTGGACGTAAATTATTAGATAAATTCATCTTTATTGGTAAAAAATAAATCATCTAAGTTCAAACATAATTTTTTTCGTTGTTTCTTTTTTAAATAATAAACTGCTAAAGTTTTAAATCATAAACTGTTTTTAAATTGATTTTTAAGTAAATTTTGGTTGAAATTTCAACTATTACATTTTTTATTGAAAATACGTCTTTTGATTTAAAATTCAACCAATTTTTTTGAAAGTTGAACTACTTTGTTAAAAAATTAAATTTATTTATTTGAACTCTTATATTTGTTTTCGGAATATAAATATTTACTTGAAAATTCGGTTTGTTTGGTTCAATTTCACTAATTTTTATTTATAATTTAAATAGCTTTTGGATATAATTTCAACCGTTTTTATTTTAAAAAATTTTAAGAATTCATCTTTCTTGGTTAAAAATTCAAATACTTGGTTAAAAGTTAAACTAATTTCATAACTAAAAAAAAATTTTTTAATAAAGATTCAACATTTTAGTTGTAAACAAATTTCTATCGTTGAAAATAGGATTGTTTTTTTTTAATTCATTGTTTTTGTTTGCTTAAAAATTCACCTTTTTGGTTAAAATATCAACTATTACATTTTTTGTTAAGTAATGATCTTTTCTTATTTAAAATATTACTGTTTGATTAACAGTTGAACTAACTGTGGTTTAAAATTAAGTTTTTAGGGTGAGGATTCAAGATTTTAGTACAAAATCTAAATCTTTGGTTTCAAATTTAACTTCTCTTTACAAAGTCGTTTTTTTGTTGTTATTAACAATAATTATGCTAATTTAAAATTTATATGTTGCATTTGTTATCAAGGATTGATCCTTTATAATTAAAAATTCACTTATTTGGTTGAAATTTCATGCAAAATGCTTATTTATTTGTTTTAAAATTCAACTACTTGTGTGAAATTTGAACCGCTTTGTTAAAATTAAATTATTTTTGTTAATTCACTTTTTTGGTTGAAAAATAATTTCTTTTAGTGGATTAATATTGACTGAAGAATAATTAAAATAATAATTGAATAAATGCATAATAATTGAATAATTTCCATATTTTTTAATGATTAAAATTTTAGAGCACTACATTTTCATTTTTACATTTCATTAGTTTGAATTTTGCAATTAAAATTAAAATTGTTTAATTTTTAAAGGAAAATAATTAAACAATGGTTAATCAAATTTAAATTTAAATTTTAACTTTTTTTAGAATAATTCAATTTTGAGGGTTTATAATTGAAATTGTTTCCACCTTCATCGGTCGAAATGACGGTGAATTAATTTTTTTATTGTAGAAAAATTGCTTGAATCAATTTTAATTTTTTAAATAAAATAACAATATAAAACTCTAGAATTTCTTCGGCTTTGACTTTGAAACATTCAATTTAGTTTTCTAATTTCGATTTGTAAAATTTTAATCGCTTCGAATTGACAATTTTTGTTTCAAATTCAAAAGCTTTGAATTTTGAACTTTTGTAACTAGAAATAATAAAATTACTTTGAATTTTAAATGATCTAATTTCAAAATTTTAATGCGAAAATAATTTAATTCGATGTCGACATTCTTCAAATCAAAATGAAAATGTTCAATTATAATCTCTTTTAATTAGAAATGATAAGTACAATTTCAACACCTTTCTAATGAAATTATCTATTTTTCATTTCATTCAAAGTATTGTATTTTTTCTTTTAAATTTTACCCTCTTTAAAATAGTTTCAATTCAAAATAAAAATTTTTTTTTTTAATTTTAAACAATTAAATTTGAAATTATAAATTGCTTTTTTAATGATGTTGTAAACTTATCAAAAATTTTGTTTAACAATGGATTTTAAAATTGTTTATTTTTTTAATGGTAGAAATAAAAATCCACAAACGTAAAGGCCAATTAAATAAATCTTCTGAACAATTATCATACTTGGTTCAATTAAAAATCGATATCTTTCGAAAAACCATCAAAGACACCATGTAACTCAATACTTCAAGCTTCAAAAGAAAATTCGTCTCTGTAATTAATTTCAGATTAATTATTATTTAATGAATTCAGTTAATTGCAGTGAAATTGTGTTTGGTGTCTTATCGTGGATATTTTTAGACACAAATATTGAGACATAAACTATGTTATGTGGGAAATTTTATTAAGTCCAATCATTCAATAATAAATGTGGTTTACCGATTGAGATGAGTTGGTCATGTGGCACGTGTTTTTTATTGTCTGTCCCCCTCGATAGGGACCAGCTAAGTAATGAGGCGCTGCAAATAGTAAAGTTCCTAAACCTAAGACTAGACAACCCGCACCTATATACCTGTGAACAATAAATTAATAATAATTAATACCTAATAACTAATAATTAATAATAATAATGATTAAGTTAGTTAATTAATGAGAAAGAAGCGGCTCGAAACCACTGCGAAGTTAGCTGACGAGTGCAGCTCGGCTCTCACATGCGGAGAACCCCTGTCAAATGAGCGGCAAACGTGCGCGCGCACGCTGGGCACGCACGTTGCTTAGCAACCCCCCCCCCCCCATGTTGGGCCGACGGTTCTCAGCATATGAGAGTCAAGCTGCGCCCGTCAGCTTGCTTCACAGTTCTGCAGCTATTTTCATTTTTGGTTAATGTTTGATAAGTATAATTTGTTCAACAAATTATAAACTCTTTCAGGAAATATTAAAGTCAAAATTGTAAATCTACTTGTTTTGACAAGATTATTTTTAATTATTTGATTTTCAAATAAAATTTAAACAAACCTGGGTTTAGATGCATTTATACGACCTCCTAAAAAACTAACAGGAATCAACAAAAGAAAACTGGCAACATCGTATCCTCCTGCTATCAAGCCAGTTTGAGAAGAACTCAAGCCAAATCTCCTTTCTATTGTTGTGATCACGACATTAATTAGTCCATTTACCACCAATCCTAAAATTATATTAAATTTTATTTTGATGAAGTTTTATTGTTACTAATCTAGCATTTTATTGATAATAAATTCTGTTCAATATTATTAATTTATTCTTGTATGAAATATTTTTATTGTTCATTTTATCGTTTATTCCAATATTTCAATTAGCATCATACCAAAACAAATTAAGTATGAGTGTTTATTATGATGAAGCAATAACTGTCTGAATGCTAGAAATCAATGAGAACATTTTTATTAATCGACTATTCCATCAAAGTTTGATGAGCGTCAGAGGGGAAAAACGTGATAAGACAATTATTTTTGATCGACGCAGTTAGACAGGCATTCTTTCAAATAATCCATGTGAATGACTGACTTGTCTACAAAAGTTTACCAAATTTTTTAAAAAGTAAAAAACTATTTTTAGTTATTTACTAGAATCCTAAATATTCATATAGATTTTCCCACAAGAGAAAAAAAAAATATTTTCAAATTCTAAAAGGTTCTTGAACTGTTTTATGTTTTTTTAATTTTTTTATTTCAATCAGGGTACTCTAGAGTTGAATTTCAAATGTCGAAAAACAATTTTGAGCTGACAAGAACCTGTGCAAATTTGGGCTTTCATTAACGAGTATTCATTTCTCTTTTTGTTCCTTGATCCAGGGTTTTAATTTAACGTCAACCCTACGTCCAATTTGTTTCTAAAGCCGCCACTTGTCTGTTAATTTAAATTTAATTTCAGAAACTAAACCTTTTGAATGGAATTGATTAAAAATCGTATCTAACATTTATTTTAAATTATAGATTTTATTTTTAATTATATTTATTTTCAGGATTACGTAGACCCGCTTTGAATTTTTTATACTTTCGGACAATCATTTTTGTCTTATAATATTTTTGAAACTAATAGGCTTGGATTTTACACTAAGTTTAAATCATTCAAAATTTTACTTAATGAATTTCAGTCAAAAAAGTGACTGATTTGTTTTTTTATAATGAAGTAGTAAAATTATTTCTAAATTAAATATATTTACTAACCCTTAATGACTGATTAACACATTGAAATTTACGAATTAAATCGATAAAAATTACTGATTTAATTAGCGAAAGTTACTGGTTATTCAAAATGACTAATTTAATAAGTGAAAGTTAAAGATTACGGATTTAAGATGACTTATTTAATCAATTAAATTCACAGGTTGGATCATTCAAAATTACAGATTCGGTCAATTGGCCTTACTAAGTAGATCAACTTGTCTTTATTGGTCCAAAATGAATCTGCTTGGTTTAAAATTCATCTTCTTGTTTACATATAACTTTTTTTATTCTAAATAAAAATATTTTTTGTTCAAATATCCACTGTTACAATTTTTGTTAAGAATTCGTCTTTTTTAAATTAAAATTTAGGTATTTAAATTAAAGTTAAACTACTTTGTTGAAAATTCGTGTTTTTTCAAGTTTATGTTGATGAAAAACCTGAATATTCCATTTTCCGTTAAAAATTGATATTTTTTGGACGCAAATTTAACTAAATACTTGGTTTAAAGTATAAATTCTTTATTTAAAAATTATTTTTTGGGTAAAAAATTAATCTTTTTAGTTGAAAATTCCACATTATAGTTAGAAATTATTGTTTTTTTGTTGAAAGTTCTATTTTTTTGGTAGTAAAATAATATTTTGGTTGATAATTTATCTTTTTTTTTTTTGTTGTTAAACACTCGACTACTTTATTAATGTCATCTGTTAAAAATTTATAAAAAAAATTAAAATTTTGTTTTAATTAAAACTTTTGGTTAAAAATTCTGGTCTTTTTTGAAAATTTCTTTTTTTTATGCGAAAATTAATCTACTTTAGTTGTATATGCATATCTTCCGTTGCAAATTCACCTATTTTGCTGAAAATTCAAACATTTTTGGCCAAAGAGTCTTGTCTTTTGTTAAAAAAAAAACTCAAATTTTCAGTTACAAATTTTTTTTATTTGTAGAAAATTCCTTTTTTTGGTTGAAAGGGGGGGAGAAGATAAAAATTAATCTACTTTAGATAATAATTCAACTTTTTTGTTGAAATTTCATTTAGTTTCTTTTAAACTTCTCTCTTTGGATTAAAATTAACCTATTTTGTCGAAAATTAAAATTTTTTGTTAAAAATTCTTATTTCTGGGTAGTAAAATCATCTAATTATTGAGAAATCATATTTTACATTTTTAAAAATCCAACTACTTTACTGAAAAAATAAATATACTTAGTTCAACATTCATCTTTTTGGTTAAATCCAACTGTTTTTTTATTATTAAAAATTTAATTTTTTTGGTTGAAATGTCAACTGCTTGATTTTAAGTTATAATTTGTTGTTGGTTAAAATATTTATTCCAATTATTTTTGGAGAATTAATCTTTTTATAACAAATTTTTCTAGTTAGTAATTTATTAAACTATTTTGTTAAAAATTCATTAGTTTGGCTAAAGATTCATAATTTTATTTGAAAATGTATCTCTCTACTTAAAAATTTAAGTATTTTGTTAAAAATTCTCTTCTTTTGGTTAAGAATGATTTTTTTAAATTAAAAATCTAATCTCTGATTCGATTACTTTTTCATTTTTTTTGTTTAAAATTCATCTCTTTTGTTGAAAATTCATCTTTTTGGTTAAATTCTACTGTTTCTTTATTAAAAATCTAATTTTATGGTTGAAATGTGAACTGCTTGATTTTAAGTTATAATTTGTTGTTGGTTAAAATATTTATTCCAATTATTTTTTGAGAATTAATCTTTTTATAACAAATTTGTCTAGTTAGTAATTTATTAAACTATTTTGTTAAAAATTCATTAGTTTGGCTAAAGATTCATAATTTTATTTGAAAATGTATCTCTCTACTTAAAAATTTAAGTATTTTGTTAAAAATTCTCTTCTTTTGGTTAAAAATGATTTTTTTTAATTAAAAATCTAATCTCTGATTTGATTACTTTTTCATTTTTTTTGTTTAAAATTCATCTCTTTTGTTGAAAATTCATCTTTTTGGTTAAATTCAACTGTTTCTTTATTAAAAATCTAATTTTATGGTTGAAATGTCAACTGCTTGATTTTAAGTTATAATTTATTGTTGGTTAAAATATTTATTGGATTTATTTTTTTTGAGAATTATTCTTTTTATAACAAATTTTCCTAGTTAGTAATTTATAAAACTATTTTGTTAAAAATTCATGAGTTTGGTTAAAGATTCATCATTTTATTTAAAAATGTATGCCTCTGATTGCAAATTTAAGTATTTTGTTAAAAATTATTTTCTTTAGGTTAAAAATTAATTTTTTTGGTTGAAATGCCAACTGCTTAATTTTAAGTTATAATTTGTTGTTGGTTGAAATATTTATTAGCTTTATTTTTTTGATAATTAATCTTTTTATTACAAATTTCACTATTTACTAATTTGTTAAACTATTTTTTTAAAAATTCATAAGTTTGGTTAAAGATTCATAATTTTATTTAAAAATGTATCTCTTTGCTTAAAAATTTAAGTATTTTGTTAACAATTATTTTCTTTTGGTGAAAAATTAATTTTTTGGTTGAAATGTCAACTGCTTGGTTCTAAGTTATAATTTGTTATTGTTTAAAATATTTATTAGATTTATTTTTTTTTCAATTAATATTTTTGTAACAAATTTTACTTTATAATATTTTGTTTAACTATTTTGTTCAAAATTCATTTGTTTCATTAAAGATTTATCATTTTATTTGAAAATGTATCTCTCTGCTTAAAAATTTAAGTATTTTGTTAAAAATTCTCTTCTTTTCGCTAAAAATTAATTTTTTTGGTGAAATTTCAACTTCTTCATTTTAAGTTATAATTTGTTTTTGGTTGAAATATATATTAGATTCATTTTTTTGAGAATCAATCTTTTTATAATAAATTTTACTATTTAATAATTTTTAAAACTATTTTGTTAAAAATTCATTAGTTTAGTTAAAGATTCATAATTTTATTTGTAAATGTATCTCTCTGCTTGAAAATTTAAGTATTTTGTTAAAAATTCTCGTCTTTTGATTAAAAATTATTTTTAAAAGTTAAAATTCTAATCTCTGATTTGATTATTTTTTCATTTTTTTGTTTAAAATTTATCTATTTTGTTGAAATTTTAACAGTTTAGTAGAATTTTCCTTGTAATTTATTGAAAATTCATCTTTATTGCAAAAATTAAAACTTCTTGATAGAATATTCTTTTTTTGGGTTATATTAAACTGTCTT